>JAULBS010085422.1:0-18303 GCA_032355785.1 Symmetromphalus regularis | reverse complement strand
GATAGATGGACATATAACCAAAGTATCAGTTTTAAAATTCTTGTATTTTTCAATTTATTGCTTATACTCACCGAAACCGGTCACGCTATGATAATTAACTTCGACTACTTTGTCACGTTTGTGAAATAAGCTTTTCTGACGTTTTTGTCTACAAAATTTCTAATAATAACACTATCAAAATTAATTTCTACCATTGTCATTTAAATTTGTTTAAATGGAAACTTGACTTTACCTTTTGCTTACTTTTTAGAAGTAAGTATTAAATTGACAAAACCACGCCCTCATGGTTGCGGCTGTTGCCGCCATTTTAGGATTCTAATAATAGATCGGTTTACAACATGTTGCAAATTTTGCATTTATAAAGGAAACAAATATTTATCAAATAAATTATAATTTTAATTAATGTTAATATATTTTAGTAAAATATTACATTACAAATGCAATAAATATTAAGTTAGTTTTTGATCATAATAGCATTGGTTGCTAACGTTAACGCTTACGACTTCCCATGGACAGCTTTTTGACACTTCTATCACCCATATATGGAAGATTCGATTTTTAAGACGACCTTTTATACCTTATTTAGCAAAATTTATTTATAAGTTGACCTTTTTGTCCATACACAGGTGATGTTACTAAATTTAGCACAGGCACTCGGAATTAAGTAAGTTGATGTGTATTGTCAGTTTCATATACTTTTTATAGACAAGGCCAACCATAATTTTACCATTTTGGATTTGGAGAGATGTGTAGAGACTCAATAGAGAAAGAGCGTCACCATTACACTCATTAAATGTTCCGAGCGCCTGTGCTGACCCCCCCACCCTCCGCCGACAACTTAATTCCTCCCATCATACGTCATCAGATGACGTAATTATCCAAATATTTATCACTTCGAGGCAAGTATTTTGAGGATATTTACTTTTTTGGTCATTGTTCCAAACAAATAAATTAATGTATCAAAGACAGTAAATCGTTAGCTATGTGTATGACAGCATGTGTTCAAACCTATTGATGACGTCCCATTATTTAGTAAATCAAAACAACCGTACGGATTACCAATTATTATAGGCCTATTTATAAAGAATAAGTCAAATTTCTACAAACTGTCAGGACAATAAAAATGGAACATATTCTAATATCCTTGGTGAAAATGTTGTATCTTATACCTTTAATCCAATACAGTTTATTCCGAAAACACTATGCACAATTTAAATCGAAAATCCTGATTCTACTTTCAATAATCAAGATTCAAGGGGCTAAACTCGTGCGTACTATGCTTCGCGTCACGTCAGATTGGCACCATCGTTTTTAACAATAACTTTTCTTCTAAGGATTGTAGAACAAAAAGGAAAATGGTTTTGGAAATTAAATGAAAAGTAAAATTTTTATAAAAAATTTCAAGAACATATACTGAATATAATTTTTTTTATGAGGAAATAAACACATTTGTTTGCGTTTGTAGCCGGTAATGTTTTTGTTACTCTTTTAAGTTACGATTTTTGTTACCGTAGCAACCATATATAATGCAAAAAATTATGAAGTGAAATACTTTTGTATATCACGTACAGGTTGCAAAAGGTCCTTTTGGCACTTATTTTTCAACTGAAATACGCTGGTGTTTTGATGTCCCACTTCCGGTGACGCGAAGTGTAACTCGAGGCCTGATTAATGTTTGACTAACTAGTAATAAAGTCAGTGATGACGCCCCCTCCCCCTTTTGCAAACAAACAATGTCAAATGACAACACAAAAACAATTACAACAAATTCACTAGTTATATAAATATTTTATTTAAATGTATTAATTTTAGTTATGTACTTCATGTATCCTCGTCATACCAGATTGCGTCGCACTAAGAGGAAATGGACAGCGCATGCGCAGTTGAGTCACATAGCACACTAACAACATCAATGTTTATGTTGTTGAATTTAGTTATGCAATCAATAAAAAAAATATTTCTTACCTGTGTTTTGTGAGTAAACCAATTTCTAATGTGTTGTCAAATGTTATAATTAATTTGCTAGTGCCAAAATGCGTCCCATTCTTGCGACTATCGCACGTAGCTGTCAGAAACATGCTTCCGCCGAAAAGAATTCCATGGTATAATGATTGCAGACCAAACACAGATATGTCTGACCTAAGAGGTGGACGATTCCAATCGCTATTAGGTGACAAATCGCTTTGTAAAACCTGCCCTAATATTGGATTAAATCTCGAGCGAAAAAAAGCAGTAATCTACACTTCTGTCCCAAAAATATTTTTTGTCTTCTTTTCTGCATATTTTTTTACATCTATGTGATCAAGACTTGTATTGCTAACGTGTGTGGTGTGATATTTTAAAATTCACAACCATTGTTTATTCGGAAGTAACATACGACGCATTTTGGACAAAGGACGCATTTTCGCACTTTAGGATATATTTTCTGGTTAAACTATGCTCAAAAATGTACACAAAAAAGAACCCGTCAAAGGCTGGCTCACACTTTAACATACAGACTATATGTCGAAATTATCAAATGTATGACATCAATAGGGCCCGATGATTAAATAAATCATTATACTCTAGTGGTGTCGTTAAACAAAACAAAAAAGAAATAATTATTTGTTTAACGACACCCCAGAATATTCGTTAATCAGTGGCTATAAGGTGACAAACGTGGTGTTTGGAGGCGAGCCATTCTGGTCCAGTGGTAGAACATCGGACTTTCAAATTGAAGGCAGTGGTTCAAAACCCGTCTGTCGCTGGCTCTCACTTTACTTTGTCAAAATTACCAAATCTTTGACATGTAATAGCCGATGATAAATAAATCAATGTGGTCTTGTGGTGTCGTTAAACAAAACAAAATATATATGTGGTGTTTGCGACTCATGGATTTAACGACACCCAATCAGATTCGGTAATGAGCAGCTGTTAGGTGTCAAGCATACAGTGTTTGTGATACATGAGCCACAGAAATGAATGTTTAACGACATCTCAGCACACTAGTTAATCAGCTGTTGTTAGATATCCGGTCTCCGTGGTTAAGCTATCAGACTCGAGGTTGGTAGGTACTGAGATCAAATCTCAGTCGAGACACGGGATTTTTAATCTCAGTATCGGCTCCAACCCAGATTAAGTGCTCCGTAAGGCTCAGTGGGTAGGAGTATACCACTTACGCCAACCAGTGGTCCACAACTGGTTTAACAAAGACTGGTATGTGCTGTTCTGTCTGGGATAGTGCATATAAAAGATCCCTTGCTGTTTATAGAAAAGGTTTCGTGTCTCCTACTAACACTAACCATGTCCTGGACAGACAGCACAGGACAGCGTGCTTGAACCTTAATTATATATAAGCACGAAAATAAATACCACCACCACCAGATGTCATACTCAAGTATTTGTGCAAAACCGAACACAGGTGCGCTTGCAGAACTTCTTACAAGAGAGAGGAGTCCATAAAGTATAAAATAACAGCTGCCTTCAAGGACATGGACACAGTATATGAAAAAAAGACGCACAAAACCTGACATTTGCACGTACACTTAGTTGAGATGCTTAGATGTGAAAATCTGTGACATCAAGTTCTAATGAATCACATTCAAAACAGTAATGATTCGAGGTATACATTACATTCTTGTTTTAATATGTCATTAAACTACATAACACACTGATTTAAGAATTAACTATAATAAATACACCACACACACACACTATTCAAGACATTACAATGATAAATACATCACATCATATAATATACAATATCATTTGTGGACATGATGAAAAATACAATGCATCATGCAAACATAGGTTAAGTTAGTAAATGAAGAAGACGGGATAGGTTTTGTTATACAAAATAAACCTCAGTATTGTTGAACACTTTTATATTTACAATTAAGTGCATTAGGATCATTGCGTAGTTTACTGACACAGTCTTCGTTACCATTTCCGAAGTTCCTTTTTCAGGAGAATACCAGCCATGGAAAGGTGTGGATGAGCATATACAGTCTTCTCCCCGTCACTGTCCAGCATTGGACGACCCTCGTTGGCCCATTTGAAAATAGCCCCCTCAAGACTATATACCTCAATATTTGATGGTGTTTCTAAAACAAAATAACATTTAAAGTAATTTGTGAGAGAGAAAGAGAGGGTGGGGTGGGGGTGAGGGCAGAAGGGAGAGATAGGGGTTTGAGGGGAGAGAGAGATCGTATGTATATGCGTGTGTGTTTGTTGAGAGTGCCATTTGATATTATAATTTATACCCCCAGTCACACTTATGCAGCGATTGTAAGCAACCTTAGTGGTCATGCGATTGAGGGTGGCTGTGGACGGTCGTGGGCTTTTCTCCGATCTATGGGTTGCAGACAGACTATGTCGCCGACTGTTCTGTGACTTGTCGTAGACTATCTCACAACTGGTCGCACGTGCGTCTTACGATCACGAGACTGATGCTGTTCCCTGATCTACCCAGGTTTAAATACCCCACCCCCCCCACCCCCACAAGACTACTAATTGTATGACCGTCGCACATTACGCACAACTAGTCACGCGACGGTCAGTTATAATCACATGACTGTGGAGCGACCGCCCAATATCTGTGGCAACAAGTTCAAAACCTTAGTACATGTTCAAAAACCTCGCTGCGACTGATTACGGTCGAGCCACCACCCATGATCATCCACGACCACTGGTTACTTGTCGCACGATTTTTCTACGATTGTCTGCAAGTTGTATCTCTCAGTGTGATAGGGGTATTAAACTATAACTAAAACACATTCGTTTATACTAAAACACAAATCACACTTATCTTCCAGATAATGCGCGTTGAACGCTTGCTATGGATTCACAACTTAACGTGTGTCGCAGCGGGTGCAGATGAAAAAGTAGCTAAATAAAGTAATAATAATAATAATAATAATAATAAAATAATAGAACAAAATAAATTAAATAAACCACCGACAAATGTGATCGCGACAATATTATACCTTTGGCTTTATTGTTTAAGAATTGCTGTATTTTCTTTGCCATAGAGTTGCCTCGGAAACCTAGTGCGCAATAGCAGACGATCGTTTTGTTTGTTGTTCCTGTAAACAGTGTAACGAGTCAATTAAAATGTAATTCTACACTCCCACTTTAGTACAGTTTTAAAAGTATAAACAAAAATGGCGGTGAAACAAGTGCTGTTTAATATATTATATATTATTACATAACACTGAGCAACAACCGTGCAGCATAAACATTGAACGTGTACATCGAAATAACAATTATTTTGTAATAAACACAACTGACTTATTTCCAATTATTGGAAAGAATTAGCGAAGACATTAAAGGGTTCTCAATATATCAAATTCTAATCACTGATCATCATCATCAGTAAGTTGACCTTTTCAAAAGACGGTTGACAAAATATTTTAGGCTACTTCAACAGACAGTTTAATATTTAATCACCTAAAAAAAACATTAAATTTTTAAACATTTCTTTGTATTATTTCATTTGGTTTAACAAAAGTGTGAAGTAAAGTTTTGTACACAGATATAAGGACATTCATTTCCAAGAATGATATGATACAATTAAGTTCGTACATTTTGGAGACATTGGAAATAAAAAAAAGTATATATTACATCTGTCACAACGTAAGGGTCTTTGAAATTTTTGTTGTTGTAAATGTAGCTGTTTACAGTATAAATGTAAAGTATATAAAATCGAATATAATTCCATTGTTGATAAACATCAAACGTTAAATTGCAAAGTGCAATGTTCCACAGGTAGAGGATGCATATTATTACATGTCATATAGAACACATTTTATACAAGAATACTTTTTAAAGAAATCCTTCAAATAAAAATTAAAATCTTTATTTCAATACAAAATGTAAAATACATTAAAAAAAAATCATATCTGAAAGCAAATGTCAAATGAATTGAATTGACAATACATGTATATTATGTATGCATGGTGTATTATCATTTATTTTAGAAGTTATCTTGGTCGTGTGACCTTAATAACGGAATAAATGTTTTGTCTTGTCTTTAGTAGTACATATGTAGTTAGTAACAAATATTTTAGTGTGATAATAATCACATCACACACATGCTCACCCTTTCTCTCTTTAAGCGACTCCATCAGCTTAGGAATATCTTCAGTCTTCCAGTCAACTCTGATTGCTTGTTCTATGTGACTCACCTCGTATTCTCTTGGTTCACGACAATCCTGTAAATAAAATAACAGCAAAAACATGAAATTCAAGCAAATCTATATACATGTCAAATAGTTGCATGGATATGTATAAATACATCTGAATCTACTATATAGTTGTAGCCAAGGGCGAATATACGTTTCAAAATGTGTGTGGGGGGTGGGGGGTGGGTGGACGGACGATCCCTCTGTCTTCCCATCCCCTCCCGGTTTAACGCCATTATAGACACCTTGTGTGGCTATATTTGCGCTAAGACAACATGGGTAAGTGTTACATTGATACAATAAAGAGAAACATTAGTAAAGATTATTATTTAGGCATTTTAATTTCAGTTTTTCGAAGCTAAAAGTGGGGTGGGGCGATAATTACATAGGACTCCCTCCTGTCCAAGAAGGGGGGGGGGGGGCATGTGCCCCCGTTCCCCGGTTTTACGCCCATGGCTGTAGCACATTTCATGAATTATTTAAGAGCACTTTATGACAGAGAATCGATCAGTTTTGAATGTTATCCTTATGAACATAGGTCTTCACTCTTTGTAAACATATATACTATTGTGTACACGTATTACATGTATCTTAAATTATATAATATAAATATTAAATCTAAATAAGTTAATTATCAGTAAAATAGAAAAACAATTAGTGAAGAATTGTATAAGATAATGTAATATATCATATCATATTACATTAAATTATATATCAAATGTTGGTTATACGCATTAAAACATACCAGCAAAACTACATCTCTGTCTTCACTTTCTAACCAATTAGCCAGTTGTGCAGTGCTAACATTTTTGACTGCTGAAAATGTTGCACCCATGCAGGACATGACAAACCTCATTCCAAGACCAGGGTTTTCTGTTACACTGGATCCTTTATCGTCAGTTCCGCCAGTCGCCATTTTGTCCAATAACTTAAACTAATATTTCAAGACGTAGACTCTAGACACAAATAAAATTGTTCCTCTGAAGAACTAGAATGACAGTTCGGTTTTAGACAACAATTTCTCTTAATGCTGTAAAAAGTAATTGTCATGAAGCAAAACATTTGGTGTTCGACGAAATCCAACCGACAGAAAATCTGCAAAATAAATTTGCTATCAGCAGCAGACCCAAACCATATCCTGTTAATTTTAGGTTATTCATTTTGTTAAATGCTGTCTCTGAAATGACAGAGATATTTTAGGAAAACGGTATATCAGCAGACACATTATATGTGAGGTATACTGCACAGTCGTGAGGACCTGCATTTATGAATCGTTGTCAAAATAGCAATACGTTTTCCTGAATCGACACCACCGTCCCCCACCCTTCATTCGACTCATTCTCTGGTTGGGTTTATTCACGTTCGAACCAGTGCGTCTCGATTTGTATAATAATTATATGTATCAAAGGCAGCGTATGTGCTGTCTTGTCTGTGGGAAAGATGCCACTGAGATCATCTACTATATCAGGAGCAGAACGTTGTTCAAGAGGTAGGGCGTCCGACTGGCATGCGATGGGTTATAGGATCGATCCACTGTGCCGGACCCATTTGGGTTATTTATCTTTCCAGCCTATCCAGTGTTTCACAGCTAATGTATCAAAGGCGGTGGTATGTACTGTCCTGTCTGTGAGAAAGCGAATAT
Organism: Symmetromphalus regularis; assembly: GCA_032355785.1. NCBI lineage: Eukaryota > Metazoa > Mollusca > Gastropoda > Neomphalida > Neomphalidae > Symmetromphalus > Symmetromphalus regularis. The sequence goes on along the minus strand of JAULBS010085422.1, from coordinate 10,500 downwards.
AAAAGATTGCTATCTGCTAATTAGAAAGAGTAGCCTATGCGACGGAAGACCTCCAGCCGCAAACACTGTATGTTTGACTAGAAATAGCCGCTTTAGTGAGTCTCGCTGGTCCAGCGGTAGAACGTCGAACTCTCAAGCTGATGACTGGTTAAAAACCCGTAGGAGGCTTGCTCATACTTGACTGTGTCAAAATAATAAAATGTTTGACATCCAATAGCCGATGATTAATAAATTAATGTGCTCTAGTGGTGTCGTTAAAAAAAAAAGAGGCAGCCCAATAAAGAATATGCTGGGATGTTCAACCACCAATCTTAGGCACAACCCTTGTCCCTTATTTAAGGTCCACCTCTGTTCAACAAACCCGATCACGAGACCAAAGAAGAAGAAAAACTATCAACCTCGATATATTCAGAGTTACTAGCATCAAGTAACATGTTGAGATTTGGAGAGACAGCAAAATCTTCAATTTAAATAATTTCATGGTGTTCTTTGTACGAAAATGCAGTACAAGAATCACTGCAAGTATTCTTCATATATTACACTAATATTTTTAATTATTTTATTATTCATCATATGGCATACAATGTACTCGTACACACACACACACGCACACACACAAATACAGACACACGCACAACCACAAACAAGCACGTACGCGCAAAAAACAAACACGCACCCACCCAAACAGAAAGTAATCCTACACCCAAGTGCCTGTTAACGATTACTGTATGTTATTGGAAAATTAAAAAACAAATATGTTATCTTCTTTAAAACCATATCTCTGCACAAGAAGAGTCAAATTATATGCAAGTAAAATCGTGTTTACACATAAAAATGAAGCTACTTCATTTTTCTTTCAGTTAAATATAAATGTTCAAATTTCCAAATAAGTTCGAATACTTTAAAAAAAATAAAAATTGTATGATTTAGATTCTAATTTAATTTCATAATATATTTCAACAATAAAATGACACTAAACGTTTTCCAATTAATCAATTGATAATTTATGAATTTATGTATCACAGAGATCTCATTAAGTTTAACGCTGGTCTGAGACCCATGTTGTACAACTGTTAACAGATTCATGCATATTTGCCAGACAATATTACAACAAACAAAACATCTGTGTGGAAAATCACTAACAGCAGAACATTTCATACTATTCCATTTTCAAATTACCGTACTGTCTCGTGGAACTTTAAATCATAGTTTATTTAAAATTTGAATAAAAGAACAACAAGGTGGAATATCCGGAACTACAAATGTTTGACAAGGGACGAAACTCAGGCATACTCAACTTGCTGAGGCCCGTTCAAGGTTCCAGTTTTATTACTTTTTCAGATCAAGTAAAAAATTTATTAAATTTTCGTTCTCGCCCACACCATATATTTACCTTATTACAATTAAAAAAAAAAGTGAAATAAAATAAAATAATATATATATTTTTTAAATTGCTATCGACAATGCAGTTTCTTGTTTTCACATTTCAAATAATTATGTTCTAAGCATCAAGAAAAATCACCTATATATTTTCAACATATTGAAACATTAATTGTACTTAGCAATCGCGGATCCAGAAAACATATTTAAGGGGACCTAAAGAATCCTCTGATTCTTTAACGTTAATAAATAAATAAATATAAAAATATTAATTTAAAAAAAAGGAAGTTATTTTAATAGCAAAATTTAGGGCCCCCTAGATCCGCCACTACTTAGTGATAGCAATTCAACAGTGTGACGGACGTACACAAATTGTATTTGCTTCAAAACAAATACCGTTCTACCACTGACGCTGATTACTGACACAAATAAATTAAAATCACTATTTTATTGTTTAAATGAATTTAAAATAAAATAATTTCAAGGGCGAACACACGGAGAGGTTTGAAGGGATCCACCCTTTTGACTACAGTGTTTTTCCCAGATGTAAATAATTGAATATTTTGTTTAGAAAAAAAAAGACACGGTCTTAGAAATGATGTCTCCGGATATATACCATCCTCCCCAACACCCCCTCGTCCCCCCGCCTCTAAAAAAACAACACCTAATAAAAAAAAAAAAAAACGGAAAAAAAAAAAATTCCACTTCTTCTCCGCCCCTGAAGAGCTAGCCGAATATGAATATTCAGTATATCGTAGTTTTCAGACACATAATAAATATAGTATATTTGATGATGGACTACCTCTCTCATTGCCAGACCTTTTGCATTTTTCTCCTACCTCTTCGTATGAATTCAGTCTTTTGTTTGTCATGAATAATATAAAATTACCAACTGTTACATGTGTCCAGTGTTGTTTGTATATAAGGGTGGGATGACAGTGAGTAGGGTTGTGGAGTATTTGGATTCAAACGATGTTCTTGAATTTGTTCTAAATTATTTTAAAAAAATGCTCTGGCAATTGCCAAAAGTGTAACGTTTCCACAGTTACCACTTTGCTTCGTCCTGTTGTCAACATATGCATACTGACCTGTTATGAACACATAATACACCTTACAAATCTTAATTAAGACGGGTTTTGGATAAATACCACATTAATGTATAGCTCTAAATTCTTTTATGTGATAGGGTTAATAATCTTTATTTTCAGTATATAAATGTATCTAATAAAAAAAGGAAGTTACCTGGTTATGTGTAGCATCACAGTAACATATATTAATATTGCCATGTAAAAACTGGAATTGCATATGACGTTTTACTTCAAAATATTCAACATAAATTAGTGTGATGGAGATACCTAGTGAACGTACAGAATGAATTAATTTTTATAGAGTATGATGGACAGAAAGTGCTAATTTAATGAATAATGAGCCGTAAACATGTTATGTTGGCCATTTTTAGTGAAAACAAAAATGACCAAAACATTTCCTCCTAAAGTAGTAAAATGTGGAAGGATACAACGTAATAAACAGTTACTCGTTAAGTAATCTTAATTACACTCTTCATAATGTTTTTATAGTCGTCTTTTTAATCTGAACGACAAAATCATTATCATCTACAAAACTCCATATCGGTAAACTGAGCTTTAACGCAGTATATTGAAAAATAGTTGAACAAAAACAACAATTCGGGATAGTAGAAAATAAGATGAGACTTATTTTAAATAATATGTAATCTTCAAAGTAGTATACACATCAACATCAAGTCCAATAGATCCATTTTGGTGTTCAAGTGAAGATTAGCAGGACTGTTATATTTATCCGCGACAACATCCCTATGTTCACTAATAATAGTAATAAGTATCTCTTGTTCATATGGGGTATAATTGTTAGGACGGGTTGTAATAACTGACAAAAACAAACAAAACAAGAAAATGTGAAGGGGTACATGACATTACCGCTTCATGGAACAGCCTGGTTTAGCTGAGCGAGATAATGATTTCGCATGATGTGAAATAGGATCTGAAATGACCCATGGTTTATTATGATCTAGGTTTAGTTGATCTTGACCGAAGGTTTACATCTAGCTGCTTTGAGCGATCAACGAGAAATCGGCCTTTATTCCTTAGACTGAGTCTTCTTACGTTTAACATAGACGAAGGTAACCAGTTAAATTGTTCGCAAGCACCCTGCAGGTATTACCTCACTATTAAAAGGGTAGTAGCAATTTAATAATATTACAGCCAGGATAAGAAAAATATTTAAATAAATTTATCTAACAAGGCTGATGATCTGCACTTTATGTAGGTTGAAGAATATGAACAAGACTTTCCCAAAACAGATTTGAAGCTTCGGGAGGATGTTCAGTCCACTTAATATAGGTAGTGCTCATAAGTATAGCAAACATGGACTGAGTGATGAGTCGAGTGTTGAGTTCTTCCATCATTATCACCACAGGCAGGTCATGTCTATTCTCCAGCAGCTCTCTCTGGATAATATCCATCTCGAAGTGGCACCATTCACTCTGAGTGAAGCTGTTAGATAGAACGACAACAAGCTTTCTGCTCTGCTTGATACATTTCATGATGTTGTCTATTATTAGTCTTCCTGCCTCGAAATTCCTTTCATGGAGACACAGTTTGAGTCCATATCGTTGTTCTAAAACAGGAACTGCGAAGTCAAATATCCAATCAGCATCATTTGCGCAGTACAGTACGAATGCGTCGTAAATATATTCACGATGATTATTGTTTGTTTTATTTCCCCTCCCCATGCACATCATATAAATGATATAACGGAAATGCCATCTGTATTTATACAGCACTGCAACTACTACAGCTGCCGTCATGAAAACACTGCACCCGAACACAATAATCATCCGTGCTGCAAATCCAAGTAAACACGTCTGCTCTGATATTTCCTTGTCCAATAACTTCATTTTGTTTGGACTAGCGCATTGGTAACTTCCGACTGCCTTACGTTGAAATAGGCTTTGGTTTCTATGAAACCACTGTATAAACCACAAAAGACTGCACGTGCAATCAAAAGGATTTAGAGATAAATCAATCGAATAAAGATTGCCTCGCACTTCGGCTGGTATTGTCTTTTCAGAAACTATTGTAATCCGATTACTGTGAAGATCTATTTGTTCTAGTGAAGATAAATGTTTAAAGATGCTATGATTCAAGTTAGAGATTGAATTTTTACCTATGTATAGATGTTTAAGATTGTTCATTTTGGAGATTACTGCTGGAATACGTGATAGAGAACAATCCTCCATGTTGAGTTTGTTTAAACTTCCAACAAATGGTTTGAAAATATTCTCCAAAAATTCATCTGAAGCTAGGTTAAAATAATTAGCATTAAGGTCAAATATAGCAAGGTTATCACATCCAGCGAAAGAATCTCTGTGAATGTCAGTTGTATGAAGATGATTTTTCCTTAAAGAAATATATTTAATATTGCTATTGTTAAAAGCATATCGTTCAATCTTTCGCAATGCAGGCATCACATTTAAATGAAGTGTGATTAAATTTTGAAGTTTAGAAAACGTATCCGTTGTGAGCCATTCAATGAAATTTCCATTCAGTTCCAAACGTTTCAGATTTGGTAAACAGTCAAATGTATTTTTTTCTAAGAGGTAAATAGAGTTGTAATTCATATTTAAGTATTTTAAGGAAGGCACATGAGTTGAATGGCTACATATATGTCGCACAATATTAAATGAAATATCCAGTTCTTTCAAAGTATCATGTTCGTGCATTACAATGTAACTGATTAAATTCTGACTTAGTCCAATGTGAACCAAATTACTCATATAGTTTAACACAGAAATGTTAAAGTATAGTAAATTATTCATGTGCATGAAAAGATGTGTTATTTTTGACAAGTTTAAATTTTGAAAAAAGGTGAATGGAATCGTGTCTATACCCACATGAATTAAATCCAGGCGTTGAACAGGAGTCTTACTAATGCCAATAAAGGCATTTGCGAAAATCTCAGGTTTAATGCGGTTTCCACTCAAACTCAAATAATTGAGCTGTTGGAAAATCCTGAAGGCATTTTGTGAGATGTATTGAATTCTGTCACCATTAAGTTCAAGCGTCTGCAGCTTAATTCCTGCTTGAGTTAGATTGAGGAAAGTATGCTGCGTTACATTATGCAATACATTATAGTTGAAGTCCAGACTTGTGATGTAGCGCGGAAGACGTGGAATGTACCACAATCTTGATCTGTGATTTGAGCAGTCGGCGTTAGTTCCGTTGATTAAGCACAGCGAATTTCTATTCTGTTGATCTAGACAGGAAACAGAGACTATCTTCAATAACACACAGATGAACAGGAATAGGAAGACCTTTCTTGAAACCAGGCCATGCATTGTGGTGTTCAGATGTCAGCATGTGTCACAGTGACCCTTCAAACACCGCATCCTAAAAATGAAAGAAATCTGGTATTGTTAAAAATTACATATATGATAATCATGCCATTACTCTAATATCCAACACGTACTTCTTGTATCTCCATGCAACAGTAATTTTCTAATAGGGTGGGCTTGTATGTTTTTTGTTTTAATTATTATTTAAAAAAAATTGCAACAGACAGAAATGGTGGTGTAGTGGTTAGATAATTTCATCCAGGGCGTTATATACTAGATTCTAATCCCAGTCGATGCATACAGTATTTAATCTTAATCCAGGCTGCAATCCCTAGTATATGAACCAAATAGCTTAACAGATGTAAAACTCTTGCATCGACTAATCAGGCTTTAGTTTTGGTCAAATGTCATTTACTTATTTATTTAACGACCCCCCACCCCCACCTTCCCAGCATCAACAAGAATCCATTTTTAATCGTGTGTTTAATAATGTGCTAAGTGACTATTTCATAATTTGAGGTTACTAAATAATATAATTAACATCAGGGATTTACCGGACTCGCAAAACCTGTGTAAAGGACGCAACAAAAGGTCATCTCGACCCCCAACATCAGAAACACCATAAAATATCAAGTGTTTTGGTTATATAAATGTCATGAATAAACAATAGTGGGTGGGGTGGAGGGTGTACCGGGACATTTTAGTGCCATAAAAAAGAATTCATTTATTCAATATAAAACAGATACAAATTAAGAGAGAATAAATATTTTTCTTAATGCAAAATCATAAAAATAAATAAAATTAAAATCACAAGAAAAAACACAAAATTCGAATATTGATTTTACAAAAATCCTAACTAGATTCACGTGCTTTGGGGAGCGGGATATAGCTCAACCGTAAGCGTGTTCGTCTGTGAACCGGTCGGTCATCGGATCGATCCTTCTCATTAGACTCATTTGCAGTTTAGGCTATTTTCCATTCCAACCAGTGGACCACAACTGATTCATCAAAGGCTGTGGTATGTGCTGTCCTGTCTGTGGGAAAGTGCGTATAAAAGACCCTTTGCTGCTTATCGGAAAGAGTAGCCTGTGGGGCAGCAGCGGGTTTCCTCTAAAGGAATATGTCAGAATGACCATATGTTTGACGTCAATAGCTGATGATAAGATAAAAAAATCAATTTGCTCTAGAGGCCTCGTTAAATAAAACAAACTTTATTTTTTCTCGTGATTTGTTTTCCTAGAATTAGATTCCCGGATTCCCGTCAGAAAAAAAGTCCTGCTAGTGGTTAATTTTGCACTATCAGTACATGTTAAGAAAAGCAAGGGCGAAAATCGGTACCTGAAAGTGTGTGTGTGTGTGTCGGGGGGGGGGGGGGGATGCGACTGAACTTCCCCCCTGTCCAAAAATTGGGGTGGGGGCGGCCCCTCCCACTCTCACCCTACACCCACCTGGTCTGACGCCATTATAGACCACTTGTGATCTTCGGTATGACTATATTTGCGCTAAGACGACATAGTTAAGTTTTACATTGATACAACAAGAAGAAATACTGCTTATCATTTAGGCATTTTAATTCAGTTTTTCGAAGCAAAAAGTGGTGGGGTTAATTACATAGACACCCCCCCCCCCCCTTCCGGGATTTACACCCACGAAGAAGAGTATTATTATTACACTAAAATGGCATGATTTTGTAAAAGCTTATTCGTTGAACAAAACTTCTCTCAGTGCATGTAATAAATATAGAATCAAACAAACCATACCAGAGCTGTTCCGTGTCACGTACTTCCGTATCGGTCAGGCGTTATATAGGCCTACACAACAGCGCTATGTCAATACGTTGTTTTAAAATCATAACACTACACTCGTTATGATAAACATCATCATTAAGGTAACATGACAATGACGAAAATAGTATCTGAGTGTCCGATATCTGGGTGGATTTACTTCTTGTATAAAACTAGCGATATATATCAAGAGTTTATTTTTTGTAAAACTGAACACAAATAAGAAGAATTCTAACAATACAGTTTATTCTAACAATACAAATACATAGAATCGTGTTCATAGATCCCGGATGTTCACGTGGACCTTGGTTTCTGTTAGGATTCCCACGATTTCCCCATTAAGCGTAACATGAAAGGTCGCGTTCTAAATTTAAACACATTGTTCAGGACACGTCACTTCACTTCAATGATTTTGAAAGACGTGGCCACATCCATCTTGGTTCGAGCACCCCCACCCCACCCCCTGGGACCGGGTTCCTAAGAGGAGAGGACCTAACCCATGGGAGTTATTGAGAACATTCAACTCTGAGCCTTACATAAAAAAGCAAAACGTATCTCGTACATATTTTCCTGCTAATAATTATCTAATTTGGCCACATTGCATTTGCTCGGTAATTAACATGCAAACTAACCGATTAATTCCAGTTGGGAGTCGAAAAAGTCTTCATGTTTTGAAATGTGTTAATTTCATTGAATTCTTTAAAATGCATGTGTATCGATACGTTTTGTGAATATATCGTTTAAAACCATAAACTGTCAAAAACGTCTATTATTAGTTTGAAAATAAGACCAATTAGATTAACTTCCTGTTCGGAATGCATGTGCAAATGCGTGCAAATAATTAAAACGTTATTATTATATCATCTATTATTATTGTTATTTTTAGATAAAATAAAAACAAACACTGCTTTTATGATAATTAAAAAATATGTTTTATTCAATAAGAGGTTCACATCGTAATTGTAAACGTCAGGCAAATTGTTTGACTGTTTTGTTTGTTCTTCACTGACATTCACATGTGAAACAAATAATTAAGGCTAATAGGAATGTTTGAATACTCGAATATAAATGAACATTGCAAGCTATTTCACTTGTAAATTGCACGGCTTGAGAGGTTTGGACGGAATAATGTTTGGTTGTTTCAAATGAAACAAATACATGAATGTGATAATATTAATTTTTTTTTTTCTATTCCTACTGTTGAGAAATGATACCGTTTGTGTATGTTTCTATACCTCGGTGTTATTATTATTATATTTAACCAGCCTCGGATGCATAGTGATTAAACTGTCGGACTTACGGCTGGTATGTACTGGGATAAAATCTCTGTCGACGCCTGGGATTTTTAATCTTGATATCGGCTCCAGCCAAAAGAGAGTGCTTCGCAAATGGGTAGGTGTAAGTCTCTTATTATCCGTGGTCCGTAGCTGGTTTATCAAAGACCGTGGTATGTGCTGTCGTGTCTGTAGGAAAAGCCGTGGTATGTGCTGTCCTGTCAGTGAAAACTGGTTCACCAAAGGACGTGTTATGTGCTGTCTTGTCTGTGTCAAAACTGGTTCATCTAAGGTCGTGGCATGTGTTGTCCTGTCTATGTGCATATGAAAGATCCCTTGCTGCTTGTCGGAAAGAGTATCCTTGTTTGTTTCTTTGTTTGTTTAACGACCACTCCCCCCCAGCACAAAAATAAACATCGGCAATTGGGGGCCGAAAGAGTATCCAATGTGGTGGCATCGAGTTTCCTCTAAATACATATGTCAGAATGACCATATGATTGATTCTGTGTGAAAGTGCATATAAAAGATCACTTGATGTTTTTTTTTTTTTTTTTATCTTCACCAATCTTGCAACAGTTCACAATTTATTAATATAATAAGGCCTGGTTGTGTATTTAGTAAATATTTAATGAATACACCAACAGAGCATGTTATTTATTTATTTTCAAGTTGTCAACAGCGACGAATTCAGGATTTCACCAAAAAAGGGGTGCATGGTTCCCCACTTTTTATTGAACAACTAATAAAAAATTCACAATAATAAAAAACAAATGTTGCTGAAATAAAATAAAGTGACCAAAATCTGCAGAGTTTTCGAAGTTTGAGGGGATTCCTGCAGGAACGTTGCTGCCGTTCGGTGCTCTTCTCTCTCCCCCCCCCCCCCATCTTTCAAATGCACTAAGCAAGCCCTGGTACACCAGTCTAACTGCGTTACCTTTTGAATCTAAATATATTGCCACATAGATTACGTCCTGGAGAGAGTGTGTGTGTGTGGGGGAGGGGGGGGGGGTTTAGGGAGGGAAGGCGAGATGGATGACACAGTGCCTAATGATGCAAATGTCTCTTATAGACTTTTAAATGCGCAGATCGTTGATTGCCGGGGATGGAGTTGATAGGAACATACCAGGCCTCAGTGTCCTCCACGAATTCGCTACTGGTTAAAGTAACTAACAAGTTTTGGTTAATTCATTTGACTTGAGACTAAATTAGTAAATACTTAATCGGTGAGAGTCACAACAGAGACGAAATAGGAGCTTACGAGTTTTGACAAAGCAGTGAAACTGTAATAGCGAACATAAGCATTATCTTACCAACTTCTCCGTCAGCGGGTTTCCTTTAAATACTAGTAAATATATTAGAATGACTATATGATTGACGTCCAATAGCTGATGATAAGATAAAAATCAATGTGCTCAAGAGACGCCATTAAATAAAACAAATTTTTTTGTATGTAGCATAATGTTACGTTAGTAAATATTTGTATTTCTGTGCATTCTGTTCCCGATATGGAACGTTATTTACAATAAAGTTTATCTTAATCTATACTTTTCATTTCATTAGCTAGTTACTTAATAGCAATACGAAAGTTCTGTGTCACAGCGAATACAAACAAACCCTACCTACCTACCTACCTACCTACCTACCTACCTACCTACCTACCTACCTACCTACCTACCTACCTACCTACCTA
>JAULBS010085411.1:0-18304 GCA_032355785.1 Symmetromphalus regularis | reverse complement strand
TTTAACGACACCTCTAGAGCACATTGATTTTTATCTTATCATCGGCTATTGGACGTCATACATATGGTCATTCTGATGATAAATATGTCATTTAGAGGAAACCCGCTGCTGCCACGTAGGCTACTCCTTCCGATAAGTAGCAAGGGATCTTTTATATGCAACCTCCCACAGACAGGACAGTACATACCACGGCCTTTGATAAACCAGTTGTGGACCACTGGTTGGAACAAAAAATAGCCCAAACTGCAAATGGGTCCACTGAAAAGGATCGATCCGACGACCGACCGGTTCACAGACAGACTAGATACCATTTGAGCTAGATCCCGCTCCGTATTAAGAACCTGTCAATATATATGAAAATATGTATTTTTCATTACTTCCTTGTGGAGGAGCAGAATGAAGCTCAAGTAGTTGCGTGTCGTCCTGTGAAGCGGTCGGTCGTCGGATCAATCCTTCTTAGTAGACCCATTTGCAGTTTGGGATATTTTCTGTTCCATCCAGTGGTCCACAACTGGTTCATCAAAAGCCATGGTATGTGCTGTCCTGTCTATGTGAAAGTGCTTATAAAAGATCCCTTGCTGCACATTGGAAAGAGTAACCTATGTGGGGTTTGACATTCAATAGGCGATGATAAGATAAATATCAATATGGTCTAAAGATGTCGTTAAATAAAACAAACTTTACTTTGCTTTTGCTTCCTTATGCTAATGCTTAATACAGATTTACATGTAATTACATTACCTGCATGGTCTCTATCAAGGTTAATTTATAACTACTAAACATACAATCAAGAGCTTCAAAGAAAAACTCTACTAGCTCCAGTAAAACGAATCCTTCAATATTTCAGCAAATTACTGCCGGCCACATATTGATGATGCTGTCCTGTGCATTCACTAATCACGATGTGCACTAATTACCTGTGTTTTTCTTGTAAATCACTGTAAATTACATTTGTTGAAGATTACAGGTGGGCACAGGTGAATAGATTATTGATATTTTGAGAGCTCGGTAAAAGAAATACGGTCGCTTTTCACGTAAGAGACGCACATTTTCTGAAATATTGATCGCAGTAGTTTTGTTTTTGTAAGTGGGAAGATAATGCAATTGAACAAGTTAAGTGATGTCTGACATTGTATTTAATGTATTGTGTAGAATAGATATTTTTGTTTTAAAATTGCGTTTCTATGAATATTACTATTCATGGTATTGAATAGTAATATAATTTGTATGTTTCTTATGTTTTTTTATTAATTTTCATATATTATTGAGTATACATTGAAAATGATCTTTACAGTGGCATATATTGTAGGTTTTTATACACTTTTATTGTTTTAACTATTTTATTCATTGATTTTTTTAATATTATCTTTTATTCTTTTTTTTTAACTTTAGCTAATTTAAATTCAACAATTTGCTCAAAACTTCAAAGAAAGTACTTTATCATTGCTTGCTTCTTTTACCTCCCTACTCCCCATCTAAAGAAAAAAATGGTTACCGGTTACTACAGCTGTGATCTTTCATTAATGACTTGTGGCATATGTTGAGTAACAGTTTTATCTTATCCACACAGATCTTCACAAGTGTGTTATTTCAGTCAATTACAACCTCTCGTATCAGTTCAAGATAAACCCCTCAGCACACTGAAAGCCCATAAATTGTCGGGAGGTAATTCTTCTACGTCTTTCATTGTTTGATCATCGAGACAGCCGAATCTGGTAGTCACTCCCTTCACCTGTAGCCACTCCCTTCACCTGTAATTATGTGAAATTAAAAGCTCGTAAAATTTCTCACAGGTACACTAAAAGTAAATTGCAAATTAGTTGTCACATTTCAGGAGTAAATGTTTATTTCATAGCTTTTGGAATAACAGGTACCCAGCTCTGTGCCAGTGTCACATATGGTGTCAGAAGTAGAATTTACACCTTTGATTTAATTTGTCGGACATTGAAATAAAAAGCTCATAAAATGTCTCACAGGTATGCTAAATGAAAATTGAAAATTAGATTTCAGTTTTACAGTTGTCACATTTCTTTTGTAAATGTTTATTTCATGGTTTTTAGGGAAATATATTGCTTTGGGAATAAAGGGTGCTAAGTTCTGTGGCTATGTCACATCTGGTATGGGATGTGAAATTTTATACCTTTGATTTAATTTGTCGCACAGCCATGTTAATATAGTGACCACTGATACTGATAGGCATTTTACACCTGCGACGGTCAACAGGATCAAAGGGAGGTGAAATGACCTTTGTGTGGTTATTAGTAACATTTCAAATAGACATATTTATTGTGTTAGCAATTATTTCCCACAGAAAAATTAAATGAGGTTTAGTCCTACACTGTGTCTACTGCTGAACCTACCTAGAAAATGAGGTTTAGACCTACACTGTGTCTACTGCTGAACCTACCTAGAAAATGAGGTTTAGACCTACACTGTGTCTACTGCTGAACCTGCCTAGAAAATGAGGTTTAGACCTACACTGTGTCTATTGCTGAACCTACCTAGAAAATGAGGTTTAAACCTACATTGTGTCTACTGCTGAACCTACCTAGAAAATGAGGTTTAAACCTACATTGTGTCTACTGCTGAACCTACCTAGAAAATGGGGATGATATCATCTTTTACTCAATATTTCAGTCACTTTTAGTTTTTTTTAGTATTGAGGTAAATTGTTTTTATTTGGGGGGGGGGCGGTTTAATGGATTTTTTATTTGTTTGTTTGGGTTTGTTTTGTTTGTCTTGTACAGTGAGAAGATTTTCCAATCACTAAAAAAGATTAGAATTTCACAAAAGAGAGGCATATCGAGGGCTGACTACAAAAAACAGTTAGGTCCATTTTGGAAATTTTGACTCACTTAGAATCAACACAGAATCAAAGGTCTTGGACATATCATTTTGCATACTGAGGGAAGCCTATACATAAAAAAAGAAAGAATTTGTGAATTATAAAAGCATTCTGATTTTATGACACTTTTAACTTTAAAATTCATTTTTCTCAGGAGTACCGGGTACTATTTTCGGACATTTCAAAATGTTATAATTATGATGATAATAATAATAAATGTTTTATTTAATGGGGGTAGCTAGTTAGTATATACTGATTTTCTCTAAGGACTTAGATAATAATTTATGTGGTTATCTCCATTAAATTTTATCCAAGTTTTGTGAAAACACTTTTCAAATGGGTACCAGAATTGCAGGTTGAAATTCATATACAAATATAAATTCACATACCTGAATTGAACAAATCGTCATTAATCCACTGTTTTCATAAAAATTATTTTTTAAAATACATACTTTTATATTGTCAAATTAGAATAATGCAGTCATTTGGATCAATAATCCATCAGATTAAGAAAAGCCTCTAAATGTTAACAATAAAAAATTTGACAATTAAAGGAGTTGCATATTAGAGTAATGATAACAAAAATATCATTTAAAAAAAAAAATGCAAGATCATGTTAAAATTTAAAGTTGGTTTCTTCCAAGAAAGCAGTACAAACAATAACGGAATTCTTGTTTTGTAAATAGTTTTCATTACTGTCAGATTGCAGTCAGTGGCAATGTATTGCCCAGAGGAAACATCTTGAAATGACAAAAACAGTACAGACATGTTGGATGTCATGGAAGCTTGATTGGGAATGAAATCAGGGATGATAAAACCCAGGAAAACATGCAAGGCTAGGAAGTCCAACAATAAATTATTAATAAAGCTCTTTCACTTCATTTTGTTTTAATCTGAAAGATGTAAAATATATAGGGTTTTAATCCTAATCAAGATAGTGAAAAAAGGCATCAGGAAAATAGGGTTTTAATCCTAACCAAGATACTGAAAAAGAGCACCAGGAAAATAGGGTTTTAATCCTAATCAAGATACTGAAAAAAGCATTAGGAAAATAGAGTTTTAATCCAAATCAAGATACCGAAAAAAAAGCATCAGGAAAATAGGATTTTAATCCTAATAAAGATACTGAACAAAAACAGCATCAGGAAAATAGGGTTTAATCCTTATCAAGATACTGAAAAAGGCATCAGGAAAATAGGGTTTTAATCCTAATCAAGATACTGAACAAAAAAAGCATCAGGAAAATAGGGTTTTAATCCTAACCAAGATACTGAAAAAGAGCATCAGGAAAATAGGGTTTTAATCCTAATCAAGATACTGAAAAAAGCATTAGGAAAATAGGGTTTTAATCCTAATCAAGATACTGAAAAAAGCATTAGTAAAATAGGGTTTTAATCTTAATCAAGATACTGAAAAAGAGCATCAGGAAAATAGGGTTTTAATCCTAATCAAGTTACTGAAAAAGAGCATCAGGAAAATAGGGTTTTAATCCTAATCAAGATACAGGAAAACAAGTATCAAAATACAATTATTATTTATAGTTAAAATATTTTATTACTTTAAAGATGCATGATCAGTGCTGAAGTATGTTTAAGAATATCTCAGTTATTTTCTTTTACATAAATATACAGTGAAAATTAAATTGTTTTTGCTAAACAGTATTCTGTTTTATTTATTATTATTGAAATAATTTTAATAAATTCTGCAAATGCTTTTCAAGTTACAAAAATTTATCTGTTATAATTTATCTCACAAATCTGGTATAGACAAATGCATGTTTCATGATAGTCCATGTGCATTATGTAAATAGATCATAATGTAGAAAACCAATTATATATAAACACACAACTTTTAATATAATTAGTATCCATCAGGATTGTGTTTTGTAATCTATTTATTACATCTCATTTTGTAATTTATTTACAGTAAAATTATTTTCTTCTGCAACTGAAAACTTCAAAGAAAAGCACAAAAATACATAAGGATCCAAAGTGTGTTTATGCCCGCAAACTCCTTTCTGATTACAACTACATACAACACTGTAAAGTGACAAAGTTTCTAAAGAATACCACCTTTAGAAAAGAAAAAAAAAGACACATATTTGTCAAATGAATAAAACAAATTTAATAAACAAATAATATTTTGTTTTTACAAAACATAATTTCAACAAACAAAACCTTCAAAGAACAGTGACCTAGCAATGTGTGTTGCTTCATCATCATTCATAATTACTGTGATGATGTCACTTCCTGCTGAACAACATTATTTAATGAATCTATTTAAATTTTAAAAATATTTTGAATCAGATACTTATTTAGAATGCAACTGTAGTTTTACTTATAACTGACATATTTTAGAGGAAACCCACTGCCACCACATAGGCTAATCTATTCATTGTTTAATGACACACTTTAAAAAAAAACAATTATTATTATTATTTTTTAAAACATTAAATAATATTTACTGGTACGAATTCTTATTTAATAGAGTGTACAATATAATGTATTAATTTAACAAAACTCAAAAAAAGGAAATGAAGAAAGAACCAACAAATCAAACAACAAACATTATCTAATGTGTGCAATTTATGAATGGGAGTAAAAACAGTTCTGTTGATCACCTGATCAGAGGTCACGACATCCCAGAATTTAAATGGGTAAACATTATCTAATGTGTGCAATTTATGAATGGGAGTAAAAACAGTTCTGTTGATCACCTGATCAGTGGTCATGACATCCCAGAATTTAAATGGGTAAAATCATCCCATGGCTTTATCCTTTGCTAATACCCCGGTCATTGTCAAGGATCAGGAGGCCGGATTAACCCTGGATACAATCCAGCATAATTAATTGCAATCTGTAGTAGTCCATAGTGGTCCGTAGCTGTCTGTATTACATTCCTGATTAATCGTAGAAGTACTTGTATGTCCATGAAATTCTTTGAACATTTATCACAGATCGAGCAACCATAGTATATCCTTACTGATCCATAGTGGAATATACGAAATCATAGTACTTCTTGAGAAATCTTGTTTACCCCTACCAATACCTATCTATCTGTAGTAGAACGCAGTGTGATCGTACTAAACTGTGGTAAATCCATTACAAACCATAGTGTATCCATGGCTTATCCATGGTATAGCCATCAAAAGCTATGGTTAAACCATGGTGCATCTGTAGGGGACCCGGAGTGGGATCTAGCTCAAACGGTAGCTTGTCTGCCTGTGAACCAGTCGATCGTCGGATTGATACTTCTCAGTCGATCCATTTGCAGTTTGGGCTATTTTCCATTCCAACCAGTGATCCACAACTGGTTCATCAAAGACCGTGGTATGTGCTGTCCTGTGTGGGATGGTGCATATCAACGACCCCAGCTGCTTATCAAAAAAGAGTAGTCTATGTGGCAGATGCGGGTTTCCTCTAAATACATGTCAAGAGTAGCTGATAAGATAAAAACCAATGTGCTCGAGAGGCGTCATTAAATAAAACAAACTTTTGGGGGTTTTTTTTAACCAAAAAAATACCAATGTTAGAAATTCTGAAGGAATAGGGATATATTTTCATTTCTGCACCCCTGAGATGTACATGATATTTTAAAATTGTTGAACCTTTCATCTATCTCCAAAATCTTTTCCTTATTTTTTTAATTACTAAGGAAAAATTGACAACGATTTAAAATCTTGGAAATTAATGTGAAATAAAAAGGGGGGAATATTTTTGCTCTACCAGTCAAAATGACCCATATCAATCAGTTTGTGCCAGAAAATAAACGTTTTCTGTCACACAATTTTAATCTACAAAAGTTAAGTTTTGTATTGCTTGCTTTTCATTGATTAATATAATTCAGTTTCTACACTATATAAATAAGTCTTGACACAAATCTTCTACAATGACAAATTTGTGCTGCACTTCAGCACGGGTTCATTTTTCTTCTAATTCTGCCAGAAACAGTTGAGATTCCCACTACCTACATCACATATTTGATGATAATAGAGAAATATAATTATTCTCTGCATATCATTTTCTAATAAATGCTATCTGATCATTAATTGAATTTTTTTTTTTAATTACATACAAAGATTGATTTTTATGGAAATTAATTGGATTTCCATGTATACAAGATGTTGGATTCCGAATTCTCATCAGAAAATTAACACTGGTATTCATGTTCAGTAACTCATTTCCAGACCTGTTAATAAGAAATGGATTCCTTCTCTGCAGTCTGAATTGAAATTGGATCTTATTTTGAAAACTCTTTCCTTGCTATCTCAGAGAACAGTTCAAAATCTGAGGGACAGCAACCATCCCCTCTGTTTATATCTAGAGAAATATAAAGTAGTTGCTTTAAATTGATTAACCAGTGTGACCTACCCACCCCCTATAGCCAATGTTTACTTTTGTGCTGGGGTGCAGGCTTTTTATTTTATTTGAGAGTAGGAGGAGATACTTTAAAGGAACTCTCTTTTTAAGGGGAAATTAGATGGCGCACGTTTGCAAATAGACCGGTAAATGCACCACCCGCCGCCTTGTTTTGAGAACACTGGGTGTGGGTGGCTGGATAAAAAAATTAAATTGACAATAATTTATGTCAAAATAAATAAAATACGGTGTTGGCCTGTTTTTGAACAAACCTTTTCTCATCTCAATGGTAGAATTTAGGACCCCCCCCCCCCACCATATCAAAAAAAAAAAGTGTTTTAGGTACGTTTCCCAAAAGTACGAGCATGATCAGGCCTTACTCATTTTAATTTTTTTTTTCTCATAATTAAGAAATTCAAGAATGATCATATTGTAATCGGATACTTTATTCTCGTATTGACTGGTCAATAAAATTAAGGAAATTCTATAATAATTAGTCTAGTGGAATATGTGATAATTCAGAGGAATTGGCTGAAGAGGATCTAAATTATAAAAACAATATATATACATATCGGATTTTCTTGGAATAGCTTTTAGTTGAGCTGTGAATTGTTCTTGTTACTTTTAAATGAAGAGGTTTCTGGTTACGTGAATTATGATAGTTTAGTTTTTGTCTCTTGAATTATGATAGGTCTTTAAAATATTTTTATTGTTACTCATAACCAATACGATATAAAAGAAAAATTGTTTGGTTTTTATTACATAAACCTATCTAGATTTTTGCTGTCATACCTAATCTTTTTACCATGTTTTACTTTATAAGTGTTTTCAAATGAGATTTTTCATGAAAAATTACATGTCTACAGTTTTTTTAAATAAATAATATCTATCTCTTCCTCCCTATATTTTGTAGGTCACATAATAGAAACCAAACAACTTATTCTGATAAGCGCAAAAGGATCAGTGCCATGCATTTCAAAATATTCGTAACACATTTCTTTGGGAGTTTTAACAGTATCAAACTGTTTAATTTGTCTTTCTGGCAAGGTAAATTTGGAATTGGGTTTGTTAGCTTTCAGTGGATTTGTGTTTTAAACACAGAACTGTTACCATTTGCTTTTCATTTCAGACCTTCACGTCTGGTTACAGTCTGGTTGGGTTGCATCGTCTCAAAGATAAAATTTCTGTTGTCATTGTTCTCTTTATATGCAAAATGTTTTGTTTTTAAAAATTGTATACATGATTCATTGAAATCTTTGAAAATTATTGTGACATGTTTGCAAGGTATATGGTCAGATAACTGATGAAATTTTTTTAAAGTTTGTTTATGTTGTAACGGTGATATCAATTTCATAACATTCTTTAAAAATAATTGTTGAAATTGTTTTTTTTAAAAACAATAAATTTGGTAGACAATATTCCACATTTTGATTCGCAATTTGGTGAAATTTTTAAATGTTTGTTCATTTTTAGATTGTTATAAAACTAAACCAAAACAAATTATACCAAAGTCTACATTTATCCTTGCAACTTTGTCATTAATTTTTAAAACTTAATCTTTGTAAAATCCATAATGGTGATTTCATTGCTTTTTTAAAATGATGAAACATGATTGCTGTAGTTGGATGTGTGTGGCTCACAAGAAATTTGTAAACTGTTGTTATTAACACTGTAAATATTACATAACTGTGAGCTAATGCAAGTGTCTTCTTTCCACTCTGCGCTGTGACCTTGACCTTGTGCTGATGTCGGGTGTTGCTGGTTTCGTTGACGTCTTTTTTGGCACGTGGTCACCTGCAGCTCACAAAGACCTCGCCCAGACATCGTACTTTCTCGCAACGAACAGGTGGTCACCAGTTTGCTTAGTTTCCACTAAGTCCCTAACAAATGCAGTTTGCCTTTGTTGTCAGGGCTGGACCAATCGTTGTAATATCTATTGGCCCAGTGGCGTAATACTTGAATAATTGGTATTCACGACTACGTGTAAATCTATTGCAAAGCTTTTTAAAGACTGGTGACTATGGGGTTTGTCCAGCCCTGTTTCAGTTTGACCGCGTGTCCGGGAGAAGCGAATGATCAGGGTTTTTTGTTTGGAAATTAAGAATTTCATACCTTTGCATAAAGATGGAAGGTGAGTGGGGAGAGAAAATCAAAAAAAAATTAATGAGGTTTTTTTTTTTTTTATGTTAAATGAATTTAATTTGTTAAAAATGGAAATTCTGAAATTAATACTATTTAAAAAATATTGGTTTTAATATTTTCTTCTAAAACAATTGTTAATTATTTTTATTTTATGTAAAGTTCTTTTTCCTTCATATTTAGTTTTACTGATCTGCTACAAATGAATAAATATTGGTGGTAATAATCAAACAAGAAACCCATTTCCATTCACTTCTCCTAGACCAGATATTAACTCACACGCAGATACATTTCACTCATGGAACAATTAATCCATGGAAATTGTTACATTATGCTACATTTTGTATAAAATATTGAAAGAAAAAAATAAGGTTTTTTTATGATGAGAATGCGATTGACAAGTAAATGTATTTTTGAACCAATTTATATTTCTCTTTTAAATATGTAATTATTTCAAGGAATGAAATGTTGGATATTTCATTTTCACTGGGAAGGGACATAACTACAAGTCTAATGTTTAGTTGTGCCCCTTTACATCTTAAATTGTGCTGTGGCACATAATTTGAATTTGGATGGTTCAAATTATTACAATATCAAACCATTCTGTATTTATAAGCGCAGAAACTGCTTTATTTTTTTATAACAAAATTAAATGTTTGGGCATAATTTAGGCATGAGATAGGATGCCTATCAAATTTTAAATAATGTGCCTTTAACTTAAATTGATAATGCTCAACTCTTTGCAACAACTTTGTCATGCACTCATACACTGATTAAACAAATAATTCAGTATGCAGTTCATTTATAACATGCACAAAATTGTTTAAAACTTCTGTTATACCATATTCCACTTTTTTTTTTTAAACCGTGACCAGGAATCGTTTGTGCTTTCAATATATTTTTTCAAGATTTTAATGTATATTCATTTTATAATATCTCTATTTCTGTGTAATGTGTAACTTAAATTATAAATTTTCTAAGGCTACATAAATTTAATAGTTTCTCGGGCATTGTAATTAAAATTCTTAATGAGATGCAAGAAGTCCTAGGCGTAACTCAATTTAGTAGAAATGTTCAATTGTCATACTGTCACTTATTTACTAAATGGTGTGACATATGCTTTTAATGATGAGATGGTTCCAAAAAAGATTTTAATTCCTTTAAAAAAAAAACATGTATATTATTTTTCAAAAACAAGCAAATTATTTGCATTGTTTGGGATTAGCTGTCAAAAATGTTATTAGTGCCTGTGAATATATTGGCGTCACTTATTGGAACCATTAAAAGAAAGATGTGCATGCAACATTTAAAGCCCATTCATAGAAGTCAAACCTTTGCTAGAAAGCTCTTACGGATCTTACATAACTTAGGTAGTATACGTGTATCTTTGATATACATTAGTAATATATGGAATCTAAAGAAATGTTTAATGGGGACAAAATACCTTTGGCCTAGGGGACTAAAGGATTATTTCCATTTTACTCATTCCCAGTATTTTTGACACACATGGTAAAATGTTATTGTTATCTCTAGAAGCAGATACTTGACGGCAGAGCTTCATTTTTGGGATTTTAGCGATACAAATATATATTTTACATAAGTAAAATACAGTCTGTTAATTCAAAATGCCTTGACTGTAGAAGCTATGCTTATTCAGTTCTGTCTTGAGAAACTATTAATTTTATATTGCTCTCTCATGTTTTATAACTCGTATTTCAGCAGTCAGCATTATTCATCGATTCCGAGTCAGCTCTTCATTCTTCTTCATTTCTTCAAACTATCCTCTTTATTTTTAATTTTTTGTTAACTCATTTTTAACCGTTTAATTTTTTACTCTTTCAGTCTGCATCTTACTACTATGTGTCTTCAGTACAAGCCCTCTGTGGTGGCATGTGTGTGCATATATTTAGCCAGCAAGTGGTCTGAATATGAGGTATGTTGAATGAGTAATTAGTATCCAACCTGCGTGTGTCAATGTTTTAAAAAAAAAAAATTACGTGACCTCCAAAAGCTGATATTTATTTTTTGTGCTAATAGGGTCATTTAATATTAAATTACAATTCCATGATGGATCATATCTTAAAATCATGTAATTTAAAATCAATTGCCAGTTGCTAATACGTTTTAGAGTTTTGTCTCATTCATATTTTCCGTTCCAACCAGTGGTCCATAACTGGTTCATCAAAGGCCATCTGGGTCATTCCATGTCAAATCACCCAATGGATGTCACCTCAACCTCTCAGATTTTGCTGAAATTTGGGGTTACTGGGGCTAAAAATTATCACATTCCAATTTTGAAAGATCGGACCAACGGTTTCCGATATATAGCCCGCCTATATCTCAGTAACCAATTGGTCAATCTAGATGAAATAGATATTTCTAGAAAGGTAATTCCACAAGGATTCAAAAAATGCCATTATTTTTGGCATATGGGTATGTTAAATAGTGGTGACCTTTTGACCTTGAATTTGGCCATGTGGGACAGGTTACCTTAAAATTAACTCACCTTGAAAATTTATCCCAACATGTTTAAACAATATAAAAGAATTGAAGAGATAATATTTCTTATTAGCCTGTAAAATAAAGTTGAACTGTTTAACTTACCTAATTAAATATTCACAATGGTGGCTCTGGCGGCCATTAGAGCAATTTCTCAGTGTCATCAAAGTTCTTTTTGTAAAATATGATATACCCATGATATTGAAATAGTTGGTTTGCTTTCATCACCAAATTCCCACATGACCTTTTTTCGTGACACTTGATATAGAAAGTTACTTTTTACATTAAATTCAAGATATACTAACTAGTATCTCTTAAATGGTGTACTTTAGGTTTAAATAAATGTCAGAAATATATTTATCAACCTTATAAACCTATATTTATATGTATTACAAAGTTAATTAGATCAAATTAACAATTGTGGTGTGATATTGGGTTTACCTCATTTAATATTCAAAATGGTGGCTCTGGCCGCCATCAGAGCAATTTCTCAGTGCCATAAGTTTTTTGGTAAGATTTGATACACCAAAAATATTTAACTACGTGATTGCTTTCATCACAAAATTCCCATGGGACTACACTGGCTCCCTGCTTACTAAACCTGTCAGAATGACAATATAATTGACGTCCAATAACTGATAAGATAAAAATCAGTGTTCTCTAGAGGCGTCGCTAAATAAAACAAACTTTACTTTGTCTCATCCATGTCGAAAATTCATGCAGTTGGCCAACTAGAACTTTTTCATCACTCCCTCCAACTGAGAATGTTGTGTATGAAAAGGAAAAAAATAATTGTGAATGACTACATTTTGCTGTTATGTTAGAGAAAGAAGGCTACGATGTCATATTGTAATAGATAAAAACCACATGTACAGAAAGTAAAGTGATGCAAAGCAGAAGGAACATGGCTATTAATAGTACTGTATATGATACAGACAAGAAAACAAAGATAGGGACGCCATGGGCACATTAAAATAGGTAAAATGTCAATTAAATAGTTAATATTAAGAGATCACAGATTTAACTTTTACTCGCCTGAGTGATCTTTAGTTTCTACCACTGTTTTGGTGTACATGTGGTGGAATTTCAGACTAGACTTTTTACTGTTTGTTTTTCAGATACAGACTTCACATGAAGGCAAGGATTGGTTCTGGTATGTCGACAAGAGTATTACCCTGGATCTTCTAGACAGTTAGTATTCAATCCTTTTTTTTATATATAATTTCTTGTGTGCTGGAGGTTCTTAAACAATTCTTTCTTTATCTTTTTCTTAATAGGGTCCATTATTATAAAGGTAAAAAAAAATAGGACACCTTGGTTTAACCCCCCCAATAGCTTCTGTTCATTTTTTAGGGGAGGGAGAGGGCGTCATTAAAGAAATATCAGAATCAAACATTGCTTTAAGTCTCTATTTTTTCTTTGTAAAATTGAAGGGTCTTGCTATTTAAAAAAATTAAAATCTTGTTTTGATTTTTGAAGTTTCACTCGGCTTAAAAGTTACAAATCTTGTGAATGACATTCAACTGCTACAACTATTTGCTCAATTATGCAAAGTGTGCTATGATTTTGTGTACCAGTCCCTTTCTTTCAATTTCAGAACTAATGCAGGATTTTCTAGATATTCTCGAACGATGTCCAAGTCGACTTAAACAGAAAATTTTAAAATGGAAGGTTAGTGTTTGATATAATGACCTTTCACCTTAATTAATCTAGGGGATGTTTGGGCTGTTTCTAGTTCCAGCCAGTGGTGCATAACTGGTTTAAAAGCTTTGGTATGTGTTGTCATGTCTAGGAAAGCATATATAAAAGATCATTTACTGATATTTGGAAAGACTAGACTGGGTGAAAGCAGGTTTCCTCTGAAGACAGTGAAATGCAAAAAATTAAGCTGTCATTCGCCAAGTATGAATTTAAATGGAATTTGGCAAATGCACTGGATTATGGAATCGCCAAACAGCTAATGCAAAAATCACAAATTACTTTTGATCTGCAACTGTTGCGACTCCTTTCTTCCTTGTTACTTGTGTAATTCCTACCTTTAATTGGTCAGGGAACCATCTAAATACTAATTGCTGTGTCTGCATTTTTATGCACACATACACAGCTCATTCAGACATCAAGAGAGTTCTGTAGCTTTGTTGTCGGTGGAAATAACTACCTTTTCCTCTATTTATGATTCATTCGGTACACTTCGGATTATTTCATCTCTGGCAATAACAGAAGTGAGTTAAAGTACCTTAATTTTATTCAGTTTATTTGGCTAACTGAAACTGAATTTGGCTATAGAATTTGACCAAATTAGCCAAATTGCTAAAGGTTTTTTACGGTTCAGCTTAAACCCTGACTGTTTGATTTCCAATAGCCACAGAACAATGTGCTTAGATGATGCAAAACAATCTATCCTTTATTTGTGACTTATTTACTCCTGCTATTTTCCGTTCCAGCCTGTGGTATGTGCTGTCCTGTCTGGGACAGTGCATATACAAGACCCTTGCTGCTGACCGGAGAGTAGCCTATGTGGCGGCAGCAGGTTTCCTCTAAATAATTGTTAGAATGACCATGTGATTGATGTCCAATAGCCAAAGATAAGATAAAAATAAATGCGCTCTAGAGACATCATTAAATAAAACACTTTACTTTGAAACCCAGTAGCCATGGAACAATGTGCTTAGATGATGCTAAACAATCCTTTCTTTGTGACTTATTTACTCCTACACTCTGTTAGTTTCATATCCATTTTTCTCAAATCAGTCGTGTTAATATGTAATTAATAATGCATTCAATCTCTGTGACATCTGGTGGCCATAAAACTGATAAATAGTCATGTGACTCATTTGCCACAACAGTTCGGAATGCTAAATGATTATTTGTTAGTACTTTACTGTAAAACTATAAAAATAGCACACTGAATTTGTTGTCGAGTCATCATTAAAATTTATCTTACTGTTTTTCTTTGTGCATTTACAGAGTGGCCACAGAGTAGAAGAGACTTCTGGCCCACCTCCAGAAAAACGACACCGTGGTGATTCTGCAGGAGAACCTGTTGCCGGGACTAGCCGCACTGCTGAGAAGAAGACTGAACAAAGTCTGAAGCATAAAAAGCCAGATAATGTTCCCTCTCATAATCAACTAGTTTCAAAGACAAAGCATTCTGACCCTTTGGCTGGAACAGGCAGTCATCTCGGTACACCAAAAGTGTTGCCACATTCCACTAAAACCTCCACTCCAACAATTCGAAGTCAAGAAAATGCAATCCCAGTAACTAAAACTCAGGAAGTCAATTCATTACCGGTGGCAGCTGCTTCAGAAACTACCGCTGAACTACAGTCTGCATCCCAAATGAAGAAGCGAGATTCGGGCGAAAAGCTTTCATTCAAAGAGTACAAAGAGAAAAAGGAGAGAGAATATGCTGTGTGTGTTATTGTTGACAAACTGACAGAAAATGAACTGAGACCCTCAGAGCAATCATCTAAACAGAGCGAAAGCCACAGAAAAGAACAGTACCAACATGAAAAACATTCTAAGAGTGAGCAGAGCTTGAAAATTCAGACATCTCCAGATGTTCGGAAACGTGAGGTTAGTGTGAAAAAAGAAAAAAGTGAATCCAACCTTCGTTACAAAGCCGAAACTGTTAGTAGTGCAAATAAAATTAAGAAAAGCTCATCTGGTGAGCACTTAACAGTGGAACCCGCCGAGGTGATCAATCCATTGAAGCTGCATATAAAACGGGAACAAGGCACACACACTGTGCAGTCTTCTGGTTCTCCGTTAAAGATAAAAATTAAAACTCACCATTCTAAGGAGCACAAAAGTGAACGACATTCCAAATCTCGTGACAAATCGGCAACTGATGAACATAAGCCTTCACTTAAACTAAAACTTACAGAGCAAATGTTAAAGAGTCACAACCAGCACCTTGAGAAAAAATCCAAACACAGACATAGTGACGGTTCTCGTGAATTGAAATCTGCCACAGCCACCCAACCCGGGTCAGGTTCAGAAAGGGTTAATTCTAATTCAAAGCACTCTGGGAAATCTCGGAGTTCAAGCAAACATAGTGAAAAATCACAGGCAGTGTTTTCCCCTCTGGAAGGGGGCAGTCATTCATTTGACGTTTCTGGTGCTACGAACTCAATTGGCCTGCACGGTGAGGGTAACGGTGTACCTAACACTGTTGGTCTAAGTCGCAATGATTCATTTTCGATGTCTGGTGATTCAAGCTTGAAATCTAATGGTAGTGGTTTCCATTCGCCGCAAATTCCATTAACTCCGACAAAAGAAAACTTGGGTCAGCTTAACATTCAACTGCAGCAGCTCATTAATCAGTCAAAGATGCAGATAGCTCAACAGCAACAGCAGCAGCAGCATCAACAGTATAATCATCAACCACTACTTCCTCCCCCACCCCCACCTCCATCTCTTCCAACGAATCCCATGCACGGAATGTATCCAGCTGATTACATCTCTCACCAAGTTTATCACAGTGGTCCTCCTCTGCCGCATGCCCCTCCTCCACCCCCGCCTCCTGAGAACCCTCCCCCACCACCCCCTCACCAAAGTTATTGACCACAGAGTTTTCTAGGCCAGTTCAGTATGAAATTGTGATTCCATGTCAAATGCTGGGTGCATTTTGTTTGTGTTCTGTACATATATTTTTTATGTAAAGTAAATGTCTTTCCAGAAATCATGCTGTTCTTGTTTTTATTTATATAGATCACGGATTAGAAAGGGATTAAAAGTAATGTCAGAAATTAATTGAAATAGCACCTTGGTCCATTTTAAAGTCAGTCGGGAGTCTTAGGTGATTCAACTTGAAAGTGGAGAACAGTTGGAAGATTCTTTTGTTATTGCAGATGTAATTATGCACCATCTGATGACATTACTAAGTAATACTAATAGGCATTTAATGAAACTGACATACTTTTGACAGGGTTCCGGTGATCATTAAAAACATGGAAACGTTTTGAAATTTGCAAAATACTTTTGGTGGGGCTTTAAAAAGTTTTGACCTTTCTGCATTAGCAGAGATTTTTTTTTCGATCATGCAAATCGGCGAGCAATCTGTTCATTCTTGTGTGCATTAATTATCTGAAAGCCATGTTTTTCGATATTAAATTTTTTTTTAATTTTTTTCCGTATAAAGGGTATAAACCTTTGTCTCTTTATGTAGGTATATTTTTACAAATTTGTGTGAAAAGTTTTGAAATTTAACGTTTGGAAGTCTGCAGGAACTCTGTGGATCCGTGTGCTTTAGTGGTGTTAAACAAAAAAAATTCTGTGAAGATTAATGGATGAGGTTGCCCAGACAGTTAATTGGCCATCAACACTAACTGAATATGTTTCAACAGCCACTGGGAATTTGGATATTTTTTTTGTCGCTTCGAGAATGACAAATGGTATTTTTTAGTAATTGAGTATGTGGCTCTAAAATGTGGTTTACAAGAAGACGTGAATTTATGATCATTTACAGAAATCTGCTTTGACCCTTCAATATGATTGACATAAAATAGCTGATGATAAGATAAAAATCAATGTGCTTTAGAGGCGTCATGTAAAACACTACTTTGACCCCTTTTTTGTGTGTGTGGTATGTCAGTAAACTAACATTCAGTTGTGAAAATCAAGTCTAATGTATATATACTTTTAATGTTTGATAAAATAGGATTTTTATGTTCACAAGCCTAAGATTTCAAAATTTGACAAAACGTAAGCGAATCTAATATTGAATCAATAGATATTGTATTCTGCAGGTGATTACATTTTTCATAATGCATTTTGTTTTCTTTGAATTAATAATGTACAAAGCTACTCAATGTATTTAGGGACTGTCCATAAATGTCAATGGTTTTCATAATCCTAATAAAGAAACATTGATCTTCGATGGACCTATGTTTTACCTGAAATGGCTTTTACCCTCTTCCGGACATTGTTCGGATTGTGAAGCACAATATTTATAGTGTTTTATATCAAATCTGATGTTCTGAATGTTATCTTTTAAACAAGTATTGAAATATATATATACAGACAATTATCATTATATCGCCTATCTATTTATTTTTACCTCACTAGAGCACACTGATTTATTAATCATCGGTAATTGGATGTCAAACATTTGTAATTATTGACATGCGTGAGCCAGCCTCCAATGGGTTTTGAATTACCGACATTAGGCCAGATAAAAAAAATTAATACTTGTTTAGCATCTCCGCCCTCTCCGAGAAATGCCCCTGACCTCCAAATTCTTCAAATAAAGTATTAACAATCCAAACGTTTTCTCGCCTATTATATTGATTGCGAAATCACTGACGACTGATATATATATATATATCCATCTACTGGGACCGCACTCCGTGGTCAGATTCCACCTGAGATATGACAAAGTACGATAATTATTATTTATTTATTTAACGACCCACCCCCCACCCACCCCAGCACAAAAGTAAACATCGGCTATTGGGGGTCA
>JAULBS010085400.1:0-18306 GCA_032355785.1 Symmetromphalus regularis | reverse complement strand
CCGAGCCAACTTTCCAGGAGAAATCAAGGAAAAGGGATGAACTTCCAAGAGTTAAATCTATAGAAGTAAAACAACCAGTTGCAGGATGAAAATATGTTGGAGTTTTATCATTGAGTAAAATAATGTAGTTTTTGAGAATTAAGTCTTCTAATTGTTTACCTCTAATGTTAAAGTCCTCGCATCCCCACATAGTGTGGTGACCATTAAAATCCCCCATCAGAACAAAAGGGATAGGGAGCTGATCTGCATTTTTACTTACAGTTGCTGTTATTGAATTGCATTCTTTGGTGATGTTGAAGATGTTTTATTATGTTCAGTATGAACTGCAACGCAGGTAGATATAAAAAATGCAGTTGTTTAGCCTATTAATTGTGACGGTTTACCCGTGATAGTTAAGGTAAAAACTTCTTTTTTTTTAGTATATGTTTAATGTTATTTACTGGTATGAAAGCAAATTTTATACGTTGCCCTTATAATATAATGTATTAATGTTGTTTTTGTTTTTTTAATTACATAAGTGCACATAAAAGACCCCTTTCTGCTTATCGGGAAGAGTAGCCTACGTGGTGGCAGCAGGCTTCCACTAAATAAATATCAGAATGATCATATGATTGAAGTCCAATAGCCAATGATAAGATTAAAATCAAAGTGCTCTAGAGGAGTCGTTACATAAAACAAACTTAACTTTTACCAATATTATCTCTAACAAAACAAGCACATATATGTATCAACAGCATATTATAAAAGTTTGTACCACTACACTGCCTTTTTGATACTTTAAGTACACAAAAAATTTCCACATACACATTTATCATTTAATAGCTTTTCATTTGTTTACAATGGAATTACATATTCATTAGCAAATATGCAAAGATTGCCTCTGAGAGCATCTACTTTTAAAGCACTTCTTTAGAAAATAACCAGACTTTTTGTTTTCTTCTTCTTTTTTTGTACTGGTGTTGTGTCTACATCACTGATGCTATACTTTTTAAGTGTAAAACACTTTCCTTCAATAAAAACCTGGATGTCCTTGCTTACACTGCAAGTAGCTTATCATTCATCTATAATTAACTTGGCAATGACTTTCTAAGAAATACAATGGAATGTTAATGACAAATGCAATTGAAGAAACACTCACCTTTTGCAAGGTTAATAAGTAATAAGATTCATAAAATGAAAGGTTTGTTTAACGACACCCCAGAACATTGGGGAGGGGGGGGGGTTGGGGTTTTTAAATGCCTTTAGAGGAAACTTACTACCACCAAATAGGCTACTCTTTCTAATTAGAAGCAAGGAATCTTTTATATGCACTTTCCCACAGACAGGACAGCACATACCATGGCTTTCGATAAACCACTGTTGGTCATCAGATCGATCCTTCTCAGAGGACCCAATTGCAGTTTGAGCTATTTTCCTTTCCAACCAGTGGTCCACAACTGGTTATTCAAAGGCAGTGGTATGTGCTGTCCTTTCTGGCAGTGCATATAAAAACAACCTTGCTGCTTATTAGAAAGAGTAGCATATGTGGCAGTATCAGGTTTCCTCTAAATAAATGTTTCAGAATGACCATATGATTGATGTCCAATAGCCAATGATAAGATAAATATTAATGTGCTTCAGAGGCGTCATTAAATAAAACAAATTTTACTCTTTTTTTTCTTTTATGTGCACTTTCCTACAGACAGCACAGCACATACAACAGCCTCTGATAAATCAGGTCTGGACCACTTGTCAGTGTAAGTGGCATACTCCTATTCAATGAGCCTTGCGGAGTACTCACTCTAGACTGGAGCTGGTACCAAGATTAAAAATCACATGCCTCGATTGAGATTTGATCCCAGTATCTACCAGCCATGAGTCTGACAGCTTAACCACTGCACTACCAGGGCAAGTTTTCATAAAATGAATTCACTAACCTATTGAAATATTCTTGTCGATGATCAAAATCATGGAAACTTTAAGGTTCTTCCAGATGCACAAAAAAACTCAAAAATTTCAGATATGCTTGTATATATTAAAGTTTAATTCATTAAATAAAATGAACATCAACTATTCATGGCTTCATATAAACACCACTTGTTTGGTAACAATGAAATGATTTGTAAACCTTTGTAAAAAAAAAAAAAATCCACAATTTTCTTTTAAGATGCCTTTTTAATTTGGACATCTAAATTTACAATTGTTAAAAATTCAAATAAAATAGATATATTAAGATGGTCACAGATAGACAAGATACAAAATGTATGTAAATGATTATGAATAAATGATTATGATAAAATGAGCACAATTCATCGTGATCCCATGCAGATGTATTTCAATATATATTGGTCAGTCTTTGATGCAGTCTTTTACAATGTTCCAAAACCCATCCTTACACATTAGCTCTGGATACGAGTTGGACGATAACAGCACTAACAACTGCAATATAATTTCATGTTAAACAGTATCAACAAATCTATTATTTTTCTTGCAAAAACGTTTCTCACAAGTTTTCACTTCCAAGTTATTTTGCATATCTCCCACTATGTGAAACCGAACTTCTGAAGAAAGCAAACAAATATAGGTGATAATTTCATTACACATATTCACAAATAACTGAGGTATGGGGTAATTGCTGGAGAAAATAGTTCCCACAAATCTCACAGCAGGTACAGCACTTGCTATCAGCTTTAACAATTTTCTGAATGTTGTTATTGAAAACTTATTTGTAATCCCAAACCTCTTGCATTGGAATGTGCTTGGTTGCATTATTCAGATTCCAAATTTTTTTCAATCGATGTCAGTGGTGATACATACAACACAGAATTGTCCACACAATCCACCTCTACCTACTCAGTAGTTGACAGCGGGTTTATCACAGTATCTGGATACAAATTTACTCATTTATTGAATCGGCTACAATTAGAATTTGTTCGGTAAAGAATCTATCATACGATCTAGATTTGCTGTTGATGAATTGTGGCAGTGACAAAATGTTTACAGAATCCAAGGATAAATCTACTATTTAATCAGGATCTCCTTCCCTTAGTTTTCATTATTTTGACATCAAATTTTCATCTTTCTGTTACAAATGTTCAAAGGTTGAGCCTATCAGTTGTTTCCCTTTAAACTGGAATATATATTTTTTTTATATATATAACCTAGAATAATTTCCGGAAATCTATATATCTAATAAAACACTGATCGTAGAAGAACGACCATAACAATTCTGGATTAGTGTCCCAAGCTGCAGCAGCAGGTTCTAATCATCGGAATTCGAATCCCCTGACAGTGGGTTTGCCTCCCCACTGACACTACACCGATGGACAATCGCCTTTTCATATGCCTTCTGAACAGCTTTTCTGACATTCGGCTTCTTGTTCTCTGTCAGTTTTGCTTTGTCAAGGTCAGAATTGACACCAAGAGGTTCCAGTTTGCTACGAGGTAACCACTGCCTGCAAAAAAACAACAGTTTTAATAAGTAAACAAATTGTTCTAACCAAAATTAAGTTTTAAGAATGTATTATAACCATGGTACATGTAGGTCATTGCACAAATCATGTTCTTAAAATAAATAAAAAAGACAACTGTAATTAAGTTTGTACCAACAGTCGACTACAAAAAATGGTACTTTTGATAAAATTTATTTTAAAGGGTCATGTAAAAGCAGAATGTTTTTATAATTCACAGATTCTTTTTTATATAGGCTGCCCTCAATATGCAAAATGACATGTCCAAAATCTTTGATTCTGTGCTGATTCTAAGTGGTGCAAAATTACCAAAATGGACGTAACGTTTTTTCCAGTCAGCCCTTGATACACAATACAGTGTCAATATCAAGTCTATGTGGGATATAATATTTGGACAATTTTGTACTACCCTGTTTCGGATAAAACAAATCAGTCCGGTTTAAGACAAATTTCTTTTTAATTACAGGTTTGGATAAGGGTTCATAGTACACATATTACATACAAAGTTCTGTATATTTCACATCTAAGAATTGACTTACTAAACTGAATGTATATAATTAACATTGAATCACAGCCCATCGTATATAATGTCTAAAACTGAATGTAAAAAAAAAGATGCATACCATGTCCGCTTTGTGTCAAAGAACAGCACCAGGTAGACAAACTCATCGTGGTGTCGCTGCAACTGAAGAACATCGACCGGTGGGACGGGGATTGGAACACCGTTATGAAAGTAACCTGTCTTTGGCATCTTGGGGTTAATTATCTAAAAAACATACAAAATACGTACAGTGGCAGATCTGGTCAAACTAGCAATACCAAAACTCCCTTCTTTAATATTTAGGACAATGTTATAGCACAGTTAAATGTAGTTTCTAGTAAAATATTTATGTCCAGGATCAATGTTCAACATCGTTTAACTGAAATAGTACATTACCATCCATCCATGATTTCATCACCATGAATGTATTGTTTTGGAGTGAGTTGGGATTTCATATTGACTTATTTTTTCATCCTTAATATGTAAGAGAAAACAATGAATTTATCAAATGGAGGGTGCTCATAAATGGTTCCACAGAAATGGAAGGGTGAGCTCACCTCTCATGAACACTAGGCCATCATGAGTTTCTAGTGGAATAGTGGAAGCTTTGTCTGCAGATGTAGATAACTAACTTAGACTAGGGAAAAGATATGGTTTTCAACCAAATTCTTTCATACAAACTATACTATTTAACATAATATATGTCTCTGAAAAGGATTGGTTGTTTAATGACATCCCAGCCAATTGTTTATTCAGCGGCTATTAAGACTTCAGAAGAAAACTATTACTGCCACATGGGCTAATATTTCCGATTCAAAGCAATGGATTTTTGCATGCACTTTTCCAGACAGGACAGCAAATACCAGTATTTATTAAAACAGTTGTGGACCACTGGGCGAAATGAGAAACAACCCCAATGGGTCTACAGAAGGGGATGAATCCAAAGACCCATCTCATGTGAGGCGGCAGTCTACCTCTTGACCTACATGTACCACCCATTCTACACACAAATTGCATTCCCTATAAGATGTCAAAATAATACATCAATCCTGTATGATGATGAATACATGGCACAGACACTGCGACTAATTAATAACATGATAACATGCTTCGTATCCTAAACACAACATTCATTCAGCCCTATTTACCACAGCAACAACCTGTCACAGAAATACAAAGGCAACTGTAGGCTAGCCTATTCTGTAAATAACCGTCACATTTTGCATGCATTCTATGCCATTCAAGCTGCCTTATTTGTTAAGTGCAAAATTGTCAAGGAACTGCAAAATAGTCACTCCTGTTTCCCATTCTGAAAGGAAAGGAATGTTTCACGACACCCAGTAAAGTGTAATGTTTTATAAGGCATCCAGCACATGGTCTACCGAGAAAAACTGCACTTAATACAAGTTACTGACTTCAGAATCTTTGATAAGATCTATATTATAGGTTAACCCCACTCTGAAAGTTGAGACTTACATTCGAAAGTACTACACTAATTCAAGAAACTTATCTAACTGCTGTTTGCATTCATTTATAAATTACTGATGAGTAATATTTATATTATCTACAACATTACAGAAGGCAGATAGTTTATTTTAACTAAAAAATAAAATAAAAAATATAAGAATAAAAATAATTTCTATACCAGTATAAGAATAATAGTCCATTGATAAATATGACATAGTGTGTCTCAGTGGTCCAATGGTAGGACATCAAACTATCAAGCAGACGATTGTGGTTCAAAACCCACCGAAGGCTGGGTCACACATACATATCAAAATTTCCAAATGTTTAACTTCCAATAGCCGATGCTTAACAGATCAATGTCCTCTAATGGTGTTGTTAAAAAAAAAACCCAAAAAACACCAACCATAAATAAATAAGACATATTTATGTGTTGATTGTTGGTTACTATAGTGTTGTTTACTGTTTTGTTAAAGAGAAGAAGGAAAGGAAAAAACCCGCATTGCAGCAACACATGCAATGGTGATGAGCTACCAGAAATAGATAAGACCGCATAACAAGCATTGCGACGTGAACAAACAAATTAATCTGCTGGTGTTAGTGACCGAACTGATACACTCTCAAAGAAATATTTCTGTGTAAAGATGTTATACGACAACAGACAGGTGTCAACAGAAAAAAAGCTTTAGTATGTATGGTGAGAGTGGAGAAACAAGAGAAAATCCTTAGCATTAAAGCTGGCAACGATGCCAATGATATCATTAATCAAACATAAGGAGCCAAACTGCAAACTTAGCCACTGAAAGTTGTCAAAACCATTATGGTACATTTTAATTGGCACTTTATTTATGCAGTATTTTTATTAAGCTTGAAAGTATAATGTTCAACATTAATTTGAATGGGTACTTAATGGGATAACAATATGCTTGCTTGCAAATTTTAAATAAACCAAAATGTATTGGAAACGGTCAAAAGTTTTCTTTGGGAAATCCTACTAATATCTTTGAAATTTATTCTAATTCAAATTATCGGCAGATAAAACATTTAACACCTAATTAATTTTGACATATCGGTTAACTACTATACCTCATACTGAATAATTCTACCCAAGTAATTACAAAACTTTGCTGATGACAAGGGTA
This sequence comes from Symmetromphalus regularis, assembly GCA_032355785.1. Taxonomy (NCBI): domain Eukaryota; kingdom Metazoa; phylum Mollusca; class Gastropoda; order Neomphalida; family Neomphalidae; genus Symmetromphalus; species Symmetromphalus regularis. The sequence continues at coordinate 11,710 of JAULBS010085400.1, read as the reverse complement.
AAGCTTTCAAAATTCGTATAATGGATATTTTATATTTGCAGGGTTCATTTTTGAATGGGAATTCGGGAACTTAAGTTCATTATTGTTCTCGTAGATGAATACTTGAGTAATCCAATTAGATTTCCTAAAAAATGGTCTTCAGAAGATTTTTAAAAACAGCTGATCAGAAAATATTACTTTGTAGATTGTCACCCAATATTCGGAATTCTTTAATTGTTTAGGAAGTAATGTCTTTCAACATTTTGTTATATTGGTCATCTTGTCAGTTGTCGGGTTGATCCTTCTCAGTGGACCCATCTGCAGTTTGGGCTATTTTCCATTCCAACCAGTGATATACAACTGGTTCATCGAAGGGTGTAGTATGTGCTATCCTGTCTGTGAGACGGTGAATATAAAAGACACCTTGCTGCTTATCAGAAAGAGTAGCCTATGTGGCGGAAGCAGGTTTCCTCTAAATACATGTCTGAATGACCATATGATTGACATCCAATAGCCGATGATAAGATAAAAATCAATGTGCTCTAGAGGAGTTGTTAAATAAAACAAATTTTACTTTTATATTGGTCATCTTAACGCATGTTTGCGTTAAATTTTCAATTAGAAAATGTTAATTTCCTCACCCAGATAATAATTATATCATTTATTAGCATTAAATTCTGAATTAATCACTTAGCATACTTTAAAAAAACTAAAAAAAACTTTTAAAAACATTGGTTTCATACGGATACCCATGACAACACTATACTACAGGAATAGAAGTGAATTCTGGTAAAATTTCAAGAAAAGTGATACCTGATTTGAAACTTAACAATTCTAGCATAGTGGTTGAGAGAGACCTGGCTTTCATGATTAATGACTTCCTGTTCTGTTAAGTTAATTGTGTAAAGTTATTACCGTCATAAGTTACATGCTTCTCACACATACAGGAGGGGAAAAAACCTATCTATAGAATCTAATGTCATGTTCCCATAAACAAAATAGTTCATAAAATTGTTGAAATACTTAGAACAGTTGGTGTTAAAAAAAAAAAATTTTTTAAACAGCAGTTGGAATTTTGTCAACAGACAGCAATTTGTAGACAATTACACATGTTTGCTTTACACATGTACGTACATAATGTGTAAATACGAAAGTAGTTAATTATCAAATATTGAAAAACTACATATATCATGGATTATTACCAAAATACATCTGGAAATAGCTACTAAAAATATATTTCCATAAAAAATGGATTTTTGTCCTTGAAATCTGAAAGACACAATTTTAATATTCTTACTGACACTTTTCTCTGAACACTCAAAATGTCTCCATGTTAAGGATATTTCAGGAAATCTCAAAACAGATAGATGAGTTTCTCATAATGTTAGAGTTGGACTCAAATTTAAAAAATAAAATATAAACATTAAAAAAAAAGTATAATCCCTAACCTTTTGATGGTGAGATCCTATTTCTGTGTGAGATTAATCTTCAAAAATGTCAATGAGAATCTGGGCAAAAGTGACTACACATCATCATCATATTCTTTACCAGCTTTAAATATTTTAAATTCTGTTTCCTTCTATTAGATTAATTACTTCAACTATTTCAAGAATATCAAAGCTTTCTCATTTTAAACATATCTATGAGGTAATTGTTTGCAGGTAGAAAAAATATATACAAAAATGGGGTATCAAACAGAAATATTAAATAAACAATTTGTATTTTAAAAAATCTTTCACAAACAAATACACAATGTACAGCATTTAATACTATCACTTTTGTCAGAAATATTTAAAGTTACTTGATGAAAATATTCACTCAAATAGTAACACTGTTCAACCCTGTGGGATGATGAGTACCACCATCTGGATGATGACATACAACAGCTGAATGATGAGAAACAACAGCTGAATGATGATACAACAGCTGAATGATGAATTACAACAGCTGTATGATCAGTACACTAATACAAAACAACACTGAATACTCTTGAAGTCTAAGACTAAGCCAGAAATAACATGTTACTTAATGAAAATGTTTACTCAAATGATCTGATGGCAAATGGAAATAGGATGTAGCTTAGTGGTAAATAGATTAGTTGAGGTGCGATGGGTTGAAAGATCGACCCATCTCAATGGATAAATGCATTTACGCATTTATGTTTTTGCAGTAATGAACCAATGTCTGCTGTTATATGTTTAACTTGATTCGGTTCAGAGTTAGTGGTCAAAGAATATGGATGATGGTCAAAGGGCTTTAAAATAAACCAAGCTGGCTAATTTAAAAACTGAATATTAAACTTTTATCATTAGCCAAAATCACAATATATAAATTATAAGCATAAAGTAGAAAAATATGGTGAGCTTTTCCACTGAACAAGCCACAACTCTTGTCTTTTAGTTTAGTCAGCTGACAATGACTTAAACTTTTCAATATTTTGAAATTTCTTTATAATAGAAAAGCAAACTAGAGATTTCAATTCAGTGTCAAACTAAACCCCCATCCACATTTCTTTCACTGCTATTTCATACAAAATTAAAATATGTAGCAATCTCCAAATAGAGATACAGTAATGTAAATATCCCACTAGTCTGCCGGATCATATTTAATTAAATTCTTTCTGAACCTCACTATAAAAAGCTACTTTGTGCCCAGACAATTGTGAGTGCCAATCAAGCAGCCAAATGACCAATAATCTAAAGGGATCTAAAGGAATTTGATCCTTTGATTTTATAATATGCAGATATTAGTGTGAGGCAAAACCCCCTCCCAATTTGTATAATGTGCTGGGAGGTAATTTGTAGTGCTGGGTAGTTATGGCTGACACCATCAAGCGTGGGCACATTCCTGAAAAGTATCCAATGTTTTGAATAAACGAATCCCTACAAACAAAACAGAATAAAATCGATTTTATGATAAGCCTTTTGCAAATGTCAAGATATTTTTGAAGACGATTCCCACACTGAAATTTGGTATCTCATATTATAATTTTTCAAAACTTGATATTTGTTATCTCATTTTATAATTTTTCAAAACTTGAAATTGGGTAACCCATATAGTAATTTTTCAAAACTTGAAATTTGTTATCTCATATTGTAATTTTTCAAAACTTGAAATTTGGTATCTCATATTGTAATTTTTCAAAACTTGAAATTTGGTATCTCATATTGTAATTTTTCAAAACTTGAAATTTAGTATCACATATTGTAATTTTTAAAAACTGGCACGTTCCAGACTAAACTTATGAAATTAGGACTCATCGAGATGCTTTGTGAGTTTAGCTTTTGGTTAAATGATGATTTTCATCTATTTTTTATATTTCAATTATATCCTGTCACCTGCTAATGCTAAGGTGAAGAGTGCAAGACAAAACATGACAGTGGAGAGAGCGACAGACAGACATGTGCATGTTACTCAGAGTTAAACAGACAGACAAGGAAAATGATATTAATATAAAAACAAGATGGTCTAGACGCTAGTGTTGGTTATGCATCTATACTGCACATGGCCCAACGGCATCCATGTTACTTTGGTCTTGCCTACCAATGTCAGTGTCCTTTATATTTATGTTTATGAAAAGAAAAAAAAAGAAAAAACTATCTTGGCTGGTGGCAAAAAATAACCACAATCTTACTGTTAAAATAATGTTTGCCCTTCCAAAAATTAGTCTATTTTACAAAGAGAATTATCTACAAGATTAAATATTGGTCAGTTTTAGAATGATGCATAATAATTAGAAAATGGATTAATATTCCATTTTAATAAACTGCATGTACATCACAACACTATACTTCGCATCACCGGAAGTGGAACAAAACACCAGCATTTTTCAGTTGAAAAATAAGTGCCAAAATGACAAACAACTGCCTTTCAAACCTTTTGCAACGTGTACATGATACACAAAAGTATTACACTTTATAACTTTTTGGATTATGTATAGTTGCTACGATAACAAAAATCGTAACTGAAAAGTGCCAAAAAACAGTCAAAAAGGCATAAAAATTGTATTTTACACATAAAAATGTTAATATTCAGTATATCTTCTTGAAATTTTGTATAAAAATTTGGTCTTTCGTTTAATTTCCAAAACCGTTTTCCTTTTTGTTCTACAGTCCCTAGAAGAAATGTTATTGTTAAAAACGATGATACCAATCTGATGTGACGCGAAGTATAACATTTTACTATTTTTAAATATATTTTAAACATGTTGCAATTCGGATATAAAATAGGAACCGAATGAAAAGTGAAATGCAATGTGATGGCTATCAAAATGTCGAGCCACTCTTAAGAGAATTAGGGCATTAAGGTTAAAGTCTACACAAGAGCAACTGTTCATGTTTTGCCACTCACCAGAGCAGGGTACCACGGATAACCCCGACACTTGGCCCACACCAAGTCCAGGGGCTCTAGAGCCATGAGATCATCCGAGTCAAAGCTGCCACTTCTTCTTGCACGAGCTGAAGCAAATATATAATGTAAGCCTCAGTTCCCAGTCAGCATAAATTCACAACACATTAACAAGCAGAGTATCGGCAATTCAATAAGTCTACTTTTTTTTTTTTTTACTCATGCAAAACACAAATACGACTATACACCATCATATATTGATATGATTCCGTCAGCAGAAGAATCATACCAACAACCGACACATTTTAAAACTAAAATAATCCGGTTGTAATGAATTATATACCCATTAAAAAAAGAAAAACATCATGCACATTCTGATTTTATTAGATTTTTTAAAAACAGAAAAAAAAACAGAAAGAAAAAAGATTAAGTACTTAAAAATTATTTTTACAGCCCTTGAAATTACAGCAACAGGACTAATTTCAATTACTAAATCCTTTTACTATAGCATCATGGCAGTAATTTGAAAAAAAATCTACTTACATTCATGTACATATTAATATTTCTTGTGGAGGCAGTAAAATTCTGCCTCAAAACAAATTTACAATAGCTTTTATTGATGTTATTGCAAACTGTCACCATGAATTTCGAGAGCTGTTTTTTGGAGGCAGTATATGTGAAAATTGAGTGCATTTTGTTTATTTGCACCACTAACTATTTTTTTTATTGTCATTTTAAAAAATAGCTTTTTCTTTTATCTTGTTTGAATGAGTATATAATTCAAATGATTATGAAAATCAATGTGAAAAGATGACAATAAAGGATTAAAACAATTTTTATTATTATTTTTAACTAACGACACCACTACAGCACATTGATTTATTAATCACCATCTATTGGATGTCAAACACTTGGAACATTTGACACATAGTCAATTATAATAGGACTATGTGTTTTATTCAGACACAGAGTCTACTTAAGAAAACTTAAGGTTCATTCACAATTATTGACGTTTTCCCATTCATAAACAGCATACACTCAAATTTAAATTAATCATTAAAATACCAGTTAAATCCTCCATAACCCTAAAAAAAAAAGGGGGTCGGGGGATTTTAACTGTTGGGAGTGGGGTGGTGGAATTGGAGCCTGATAATTAGTATTTTTCTGATTACAGATCTAAGGATTTTGATAAAAGAGGAATACTAATAAATTTTATTTTGGTCTGTTTCTAAATGAAATTTTCCCATTGACCAGCATAAAAACAATGTTATTTACATGACATAATAAAAATTAAAAACTTTTTTTGAGGGAAATAACACATTTAGTCACATTTAGTCAAAGTGAATTAATTTTTTTTTTTAATGTAGGTTTTAAGCTGAACAACCAGCTGATGTTTGGAAATGGAACTGTTTATGATTTTCTACAAATGAAAACACATTATAAATTTTATTAAATTTTTTATTCCGTCCAATAAAAAAACGTGACTTAACTATTGTTACTTAACATAATCTCATTCTATTCCACTGAAAATATGTGTGGTTTTTTTTTAAAGAAGACTCATGTTTACTAAACAATGTACATAAAAAATGTTAAAATTAAAAAACCACACTTATATTTGTATTTTAATCCAAAATTAGAACAATTAAAAAAAATGTGGCTTAACAATTCTTACTTAATTAACATAATCTCATTCTACACTATATGCAACTTTTTTTAATGAAAACACATGTTTACTAAACAGTTTACATATAAATAAAAAGAACTAAAAAAAACTGTACTTATATTCGTATTTTATATCCATAAAAAATGTCAACTTATTGAATTGCGGACACTGCCACTTAAAATGCACTCTAGTAATGACATCCCAAATAACACACACATTATCTAAACTGTAAACATAACCAAAAAAATTATTATTTTCTTCCATCAACTTATTCTGTAAAGACACTTCTGTATTGGAAACAGAATAATTCAGCACGTTCTTGACATACCCACCACACACACGGGTGATCTTTATCCTCAACGACTTCACTCGCTCTCTCGTTACAAACAGAAATTCAAGATAGCGTGCTAAAAACTGCACATCACATAGTAATCATAAACATTTACCACTCATCAAGATATGGTTTTGAGTATGCTGTTAAGTGACGTATGAACGTCTCGGATAGGACAGCGGCGTGGCAGTGTTAACAGGCGGTATCAGACACTGGTGGAGCAGCACTCTACTTATTAACTACTACTACACACAGATAAAGCACATGCAATCAAAACTATACAACTGCCATATCTGCATGCTGTAATAACGATCCACAAATAAAACAAATGAAAACAAAAATGGAATGTTTAACATCATGCTACTACATCAAAAATAATCAAATTTAATACTTGAAAAACAGTGCTAACGACATGGAAGCTTGTATGATAGGATAAATATGCACAAAAATAGCTAATGTTTAACATGTGTTCATAAACAGTTTTAACATTCTAATCTCCATATATACGCAAATTGTAAATCATGAAATAAAAGCAAGTAATTAGATTACAGCCTTTCAAATTCACACTGGCAGTCGTCAATGTCGTAAAACAAAAATACTGCATATTCCCTATTTAACACCCCTTGGAGTGTTATATTTTGCAAATTTGGAGTTTATTGAGTTCACAATGGTTTGAAATCGTGTTTTAACTATTAAATATTTTGTGTAATACAGATTACTAGTGTGTGCATTTATTACATACTTTGGATACCACAGCACGATCATGGATTTATGCTGGGGTAAGTCACTTATTTTGCAAAATAGCTGAGGGAGTGGGCATTAAATAGGGAATATACGGTATGAATACGGTATAGCTACAGCAATTAAGCGCCATCATAATACTGTCTGAATTTTAAGGACTGGATTAACAAATAAATCATATTAAATGTCATTATCCTAACTTTATTCTGGATTTAAAAATACAAGATGTATTTTAGTGTACCTCTATCATGACAGATTAATTTCTGATGTCATCTAGTTTTCTACACGTACTTGGTTATTCTTATTTATTCTATAAGATATTTAATAGGTTTTAGAACATTTTCAACAGTGGTTATCTTGTTACATTAAATACAACCATGTTTTTTGGATAACTTTTATTAAAGAAAACAACATAAAACTAAGTTCCTTCAGACTACTAACAGTTTATTGATAAAATTTGAAATTTGAAGAAAAACACCTACATATACCCACCACCCATCCAAAAAAATAAACTTTAAAAATCATGGGATAAATTCTTTTAAAGTAACCAGTGATTAAAATTATAAATGTATGTAGAGGCCAGAAAAAAAAAAATGTTGAAACTTGCAAAAACATAATGAATCCGTAACATATAAATTGCAAAGCATTTCTTCATATTCTCTAACACAGGCCTGGAAATAATTATTTTTGATCTGCTGGGACAAAATGTCTGACGTTAACATCTGTTTCCCAGAAATTAAAGAAAATGTTCAGGTCTCAAAATATAATAATATATGCAAATATACAATAATATATATATATAATTTAGCCTACATTTTTGTAGCTTATGCAATATATACAGATTACATAGTCAATCTTAATAGAACTGTTGATTTTCATTGAAATTTAAAATAACACTATCAAACAAAATGATTGATAAAATGAAACTTTGTCACTTAAACCTCCAAACTGACAAATTTGTACCAATGTTCATGACAGGTCATTTATTTCAAAGCCTCCTAACAATATTTATAAGAGAAATATTTCAATAACCCACGGTTACCTTAACAATGTTTTGAGAAACTGGTCTCTATGAGGTTGACAATGAAACTGGCAAGATCATAATGACACGTATTACTGAACATTTGCTAAGGACATGGTAATGAAATTTAAATATAAATCACTTATCATAAGCTATACCATACTCATGGGTGTTTATCTCAAGGCAGCTCATCCATTTTGATGCACAACAGTCCTGTCCATCATAGGCGAGTGATAGCTCATGCCTGCCTCATACTCACCTTAATGGAAAGTGGCACATTTTTCTGCACTTGCCTTTCAAATTTCATTTTACCAGCAAATTTTAGATGGCAAATCTGCTCACCACATTTTGAAATTTTTGCTTGGAAAATTTTTCAGGTGAGCACTGGATTGCTCTCCTATTTTCAAATGGTGAGGACTACAGAAGACAACTTTTTTGTCATAACCTAGTTTTTATGTGTGTCCTTCACTTACAGTGGTTTACTAAACTGGTCAAACTGTATATACTGAATAACTAGTCCTTAGCAAATATTTAGAATATTCAGATGGCAAGAAAAGAACATTTTAATCAGATGTTATCACAAAGTGAGAGCAATTCATGATGACCTTCATGATGAACTCTTGAGATTGTGAAGGTTGAATTTAACAACCTCAGCGCAAGATCATCATGATTCTTTCAATTCAAGCTTGAATCCTTGCACGTTTGTCTTCATAAAATGAAAAATCTAAACCATGAAATAACATTTCTAAAGTTGCATTCTAAAATCTGAAATACATAAATGCACGTGTCCTGAAGAAAAAGAAATGATTAAATAGATCTTAAAATTCAGACAAATTTATAACAGTCCATAACTGACGTCACTCAATCACTTTTCTCTGGCACTATGATGACAATTTCAAGAAAATAAGCATATTGTATAAGATATTAACATTTTTGTGATGGCAATAAAATGCTGTACATACATGTAGTCAACTGCAGCCATGAATTTCAAGAGCTGATTTAAAAAAAAAAGCCTTCGACAATAAGAGATGGCTATGCTTTTAAAACTAAAGACTTTTAAAAGCATGCAATGTTCACAAAAGCACAGAGTTAAAAGACCCCGCATTTTGTGTAAGCTTCAAATGCAGACTTAAAGGCATAGTCCAACGGAATTTAAGGAGCTTTGTGCTCTAAATACTGATTATGAATGAAACTTACATCTATTTGTTATTCTAGATCTTGTTTTCATATCACGTAAAACATTTTAACTGAACTATGGTATAGGGAATTCCATGTTGAGTCGGTCGATTTTTTTCACATTTCAAGATCGGAACTCCTCGAAATAAGTGAGATACAGTGGTTATGTAAGTAGTCGAATGAAGTATTTCTATGGACAATTCAAATGTTTATATTTAAAAATAATTCTTTGTTTGGAAATTAATTAGGTCAAGGGTCCGTGGGACTATGTGTTTAAGTTTAAAAAGCAAACAAAAAAATTGATTTATGAAAGACAGAAAAAAGTAATGGTACCTAAGAAAGAGCCAGAGGTCAATATGTTATTGTCTGATGCAAGAAGAGGTCATTTATTCAAACTGGCATCTCTGCATTTAAATCAGATTAATTTTTTGGGTCTCAAAATGACTTAGAAGGCCAGACATTTTTTATTCCTTGGTCCTCAAGATTTTTGTCAAACAAATTTAAAGAGGAGGGCGGGGGAAAAAATAATACAAATTTATTTCCCAGTCCTCAAAATGATAATCGGCAGATTTCAGAGAGGAGGAAGAAAAAATAATACAAATTTCAAAATTAAATTTTTATTCCAAAATTATAAAAGAATGTGACAATGTGTTGACCCAATGAAAGAGTCCAAGTGTTGACATCTGGGAAAAGGTTTAGACTAGAAGACATCATCACTGAACCTTGTTCCCAGAAGCTTCTTTAACTTGGACACTTTTATTGGGCCACCTACTCCCACATCACAATGATGAGGTATCATTTATGGTGCCAATAGAATGCTCATTCCACTCATTGGGGATCTCTAGTATGACAGTCATTGGGATTAGCCAAGCTACGGTTAGATTTTCCTCCAAGGTGGTGAACGACAATAAACCACACTGCCATGATGAACTTGCATGGAATGCCTTGCTCGCATGAAGCGACAATTCTGATTAAAAATAAAGAACATTGGCACATATTGGGGAGACAGGCTGAATAAAAATCAAATAAATTTATTTTTTTATCCCATTTCAGGATTTTTCAGAGTGGCGGGTCCTAGGACATTCCAAAATTATAAATTTCATTTTTTTTGGGGGGAGGGGTGTGGGTGTTTCATTGGCGGCAGGCTCAAGGTCTAACCTATAAAAATAGTGTGGCCTAAAGTATCCTTAGAACCTCTTCAATAGTGGCAGTTTAAACCAGGCAACATCTACTACCATAACGTCAATCTAGTTTAATCACCCTACAACTTGTATTGCAATAATAAAAAATAAAATAAAAATAATTTATAGTTTTTTTTTAAATTTATAAGAAGCTCATTTTGACAAATTAAAATACAAATGGCCTTTGTAAACTGTTTAAAATAATAAAAGTGTGTTTACACGCACACAGATCCAGAAGCAGGCGCGAAAATAATGTCTGATATCATTCAAATTGTGGCGGACAAATCGTTCCTGTCAAATAACTTAACATTCACAATTTTTTCTACAACTTGGGTTTTATGGCATATTTTTAAATTATATAATTTAGCCCAATTTCAGTTTTACAAAGAACTGCTGCTTTCATTAAACAGTAAAACAAGTGGGTCGGACAAAATGACCGACAAAATTAACTTTATCACTGTCAAATCTTTCAAAATGACAAACGTATCTATGATCAGCCACTTCAATACATGTAGAGCTGATTTTGATAATTTTAGTGGCTAGTGTTAAAATCACCATGTCCTATGCTCATAAAACGTTTAACGCCTGAGCTTACATACCACCTTCAACAAGTATAAGAACTTCATCAGGGCAACACTATACAAACTGCATATTGGTATCATAATGAATAAGTTATTAGTAACCTTAGGCAACTCGTTTTTTATTTTTCTGTTCACAGATTTTCCCACACAATAATTATGTACAAATAATTGATCAAAAAAAATATTAAAAAATTATGCATCACTTTTTTTTTTCTTTTTTTTTCTGCAAGTCTGGAAATAATTATTTTTGCTTGGCTGGTTAAAATATCAATTTGTCCCAGACACTGTAGAAAATAATCTTGTTACACAATTTAACATGCACAATTTAAACAAAATATACAATTTAAATAGACTATTATTGTATGATTTTTAATATTCAGTTTAGGCCAATTAATGCAATATACGATAAACATTTTTTATTTTTTAACTGTGATTTTTAAAATTAAATTCAGTGGGTTTGTGAACAAAAAATAAAAAATTAGTGTCTTTTTTTAGTTTGTATTCCACGCAGAAATTTAACAGTCATATACTAAAGGTCAAAGAAAGTATACTCAACCAAAAAAGAAAGTATTCATGTAATCAAGTCATATTTCATGGCAGTAATTCTGGAATTTAGTAGAGTTCTTTTATGAAAATAGGGGAATTAATTCCTACAGAAGCGATTTTTGGTATATGCAATATATAAGGTGT
>JAULBS010085389.1:0-18313 GCA_032355785.1 Symmetromphalus regularis | reverse complement strand
TGCAATAAAAAAAACACTTTATTCTTTAAAACTAATATTTATTTATTTCAATATTAAATTTTATAAATTTCAATTTACTTTGGTGACAGGTACGTTTTCGTTTTTGACCGGCACAAATTGACTGACATTGACATTTTGACAGGCACGTCTCAAAAAATTATTTCCAGGCTTGTACCATAGCATTTCACATGACATGTTATGATAATAATTCTAGGCCCTGCTTTTTAAACCTTTGAAATTGTAGACTATATGGCTCTAACCTGCAGGTGAAGTCTTGCACTTAATACCTTTTATAATACTAAGCGTGTTTATAACCAGTATGCAAGAAGTGGCCAATGTTGTACATGGTTCATTCTTTTTCTTCTATCAGTAATCACCCCATCTATGTGTGAGTTACGTGTGAGTTACATGTACATATAGGATACTGAAACTGAGTATGAGCAAGTTACTTGTTAAGGCTCACAACTAGTAAAATACTCTACACATCCATACTCACCAGATAAACAATATAACCCAGGATAAACCTTAGTGAGAATCTGTATTGTCTTTTATGGTTTATGAATTAAGAAAATGTCCAGGGTAAAATAAATGCTGTGGAGAAATAGTGTCCACAGCATTTTCCATGGCATTTTAGCAATAATAATTTTAATAAGAGGAAAACAATACACCTTGAGAATTTATTTTTAGTCCACAGCACAATGAATGGAGAATGAAAAACTCTGCAGCATTCTCCACATGGACCGGCAATTTCAGAGGTTGTGGGCATCAGATGCATCTTGGAATTTCTCAACAAATCCAGACTCAGTTGGTCAATCATACCTGTGCTATTTTACCTAGTTTTTGACAACTCCACATATTATACTGATCATTTTAAACTCATCTTATACAAGAATTAAGTCATCAACTGTATAACCTAGACACACTTCTTGTAATTCTAAACTGTGAATTCATTTGTAACAGAATACCTTGTAGTTAAGACCTGATAGAAAAAATAATTCCATAATGGTACAAATTAACCCTGGGCACACACCAGTTATCTGTTATAGCCTTTGTCTGCTGTTCATTTGACAGCTGGTCATTTATCAAGGTGACCATTACACTTTTCACTTCACTGTACATTAATTACACAGTACATTAATTACACACCGACAGAGCCAAAGGGTTTCTGGTGAATACTACAGGTGTCTTCATGTAGTGGGTATTTCAGTGTCTTAGTTAATGTCCATTCCTTTTCCTACTGCAGTCAGTTTGTAATAACACTAGAAAAACTGTCTTACCCAGTATACATGTACCTACAAAGAATGAGATGTACACTGTATGTAGAGCTCATTTAGAAGATATGACAGGTTAGTGAGCCTATTAGGACATACCAGGAGCATAACTAAGTAAATGTAATTTTAAGTTCTTTATGAGCTATATTCCAGTGGGTTTTGGTATATGTTATCCTGTCTGAAAAGATGGACAGAAAAGACCATGTATGGTTTGGTCATAACGTAGCAGTTTGTTCTGTAGACTTATGAGTTGCAAATAGCATGTTTGACACCATCAGCCACCAATTAACACAGAAGTGTTGTTAAAACATTCTTTTCCTTGTTTATTTTGATAGCATTGGTAAATTTGATAAAGCTGAATTTGTATTTAACCATTTTACATTTCTTGAAGAGGATGTAAGATTTCTGTCCACTAAGCCATCCAGACATTTGCTGACCATTGTAATGTATGTTCTGGTGTGATTTGCTGGCATGTGCTATGTTGGTTGTTCAAGCCTTGCCACGCTTCTAATGTATGTTAGCCCCATGACCTGACACCTGTCTACAGATGCCTAACAAGAACTCCATCTTCAGATAACCACTAGCTGTACATGCTGGTTACTCAGAAATTGCCAATAATTCTTGTGATGTTTGTTGGGTGTGGAAACTAATACATCAAAGATTTATAGCTTTTCGCAGTGCCTGTAAAAAAAGTTTTTTTTACTTATTTGGTCCTATATCCATACAAAAAGAAAAATTGTTTATAATTATGTACAAATTAATAAAATCACTGGCAGCTACATGTAATTACAAAATAGAGATGTTGGAGATTGGTTTTAATGAGATGTTTAAATCTGCTTGCATTGGGGTCATTTTTTTCTTCTTGTAGACTGCTAGCAAAACATAACACTTAGCAGAATATTACATGTTTTTTTGAGCTTATTAATTATTAAAGCAGTTTCTTTGCTATTAAAATGGACAGACATAAGTTACCATGGTTTATAAATGTATCTACATGTATGTTGAATGTGCTTGAACATTTATTTAATATAAGTACAATTAGGAAATAAACATAATCTGATTTAATTTTAGAGGTAGGTTATCGTGGATTTGAAACCCCTAAATGACATTTAAAACCGATGCCGATGGTGATCATTCTTTAGATGGTCTCTTGCTAATGATTCATTATTTTATTTTCATTTCTGTTGGATGTTTTCTTGATGTTGCTTTTAAGTAACAGTTTTCAAATACATGTCACTTAAATGTTTAACAGATGTAAACAAAAATGTTAGAAAATAGAATGAATGTGGAATGGCTCATTACCAACCAAGCGTGTTTACATTTGGCACATCATTTTGGAAAACAGCAGAATGCTGACGTCATGTTTGTAAACACCAATTCAAATTCCAACATGGCCTGATTTCATTTAGAGGTAGTTTAATGCAGGTTTATATCCTGGTTTACAAAGTAGATAGCCAATCAGAATCCAGTATTTTACAAAGTCATGGTAGAATGGACGTTAATTTCCAACATTTGACCTCTTTTTACTACTATCTTTGTGTTGAGTATGGAGAAGATTTAACTCTTTAAATAACTGCATTGATTAAATACAAAAAAATCCCTTTTAAAAAGAAATTATTTAAACTCAATATGTCGATATAAAATCAAGTATATGATACTGAGTTTTTCATTTATAGAGAGACAAAATATCATCAGGAAATAAGTCATAAATAGCTTGAAATGTTGTTATAAATCAAGGTGGAACTGAATTCAGTTACTTCTTGGCTCACTATTTTCACATCTAATCTTTTCAGCATGCTCCCTGTCTTTGATGGCGTAAATGTTTAAACATCTGTTTTATCATGTCAATCAGCGAGGCTTGAAAATAGCCATCTGCTAGTAGATGTTTGTTGAGAGTTATTACAGTATTGAAACCCCTTGTGTGTTTGAAATAACAAACCAGATTGGGCAACCTGCAGGAGGATCATATTGTGTTACAGAAATCTGGTCATATGCCTAAATAACCCAAGCTCAGATATTTCCTAATGGACAAGTATGGTTCGAAAACAGTGGGAAATGTCTGATTGCTCTGATAAGCAAACTACTACATGTATTTTGGCACCCTTGTAAAACCGTACTCTATCCCAGAAAGAAAAAAAAAATCCCTGTAACATATCATCTTTCTGACTGATGGTTTGCGTGTTTAAAAGTTAGAACAGTGGCACTGAAATGTTATTTCAGTTAAACAAGATCATTATTTAACCTAATGTGTTGCAAAAATACAATTCATAAGCACTGCATTTTTTACAAGTTTTTGAATCAAGTTGTTTCTCTGTGTATATCTAACATACAATATACATGTAGTCATTTAACAATCATGTACAAGCAAGTTGTTTAGTTTTCAATTTATTCTAAATTCTTTGTCTAAAATACCAATGGTAATGATATTAACTTTTCGTTTTAAGTTTAAGATTTTAATTGAAAAAAATAATGAAGTAAGCAAGGGAATGTTTACTTTTGTGCTGGGAGTTGTTAAATAAATAACTTTTTAATTGTTTATCCAAAATTATATAAGAACTAATATCGATAAATAAAATTTGAGTGCTGTCTGATAATGCAAACCAAGTAGCAGAAATCAAAATATTTAAATTTTAAGAATTCTTGTTGTCATCATTTTGAAAATGGCTAACACTAAAACAATATTACTTGTTTACATTTGTTAATAAAACTAATAAATGATCCAGAATGAAGAATCTGTCAGCTAATGTATTTTGAAACAGAACTGAGTAGTTTGTTTACATTTTCACATTTTAACAATGGCCACTGGTCTTCTGACCAGGTCATGTAAGTACAAGCTGATTTCTGCAATATTAACACCAAACCGGAAATATGCTAGAAGTTCCACATCGGGTGTTTATATACCAATTGTTACCTCTTTGAACAATGCAGCTATTCAGTGCAGCTTGACCTTTAACATAATGCCCTCCATCTTAATTTGTATTTGTCTACTCCCATATGTTTTATTTGAGAGAAAGACTTCAATCTGCCAGTATTTTCTGTTTCCCATAGTTAACATGCATTCTAAACTTGACGACACAAATTTAAGAGAATTGTACAAGTGTTGACATAAATGTTGAGGATATATGTATTTGGACGTTGATGACATAGATCTGAATGATGTTTGGTTGTACCATGATGAATTAAGACTGGACTATCCATTAGTTTTACTTTCACATCGAAAGAAAAAATGTGATTTATTTTCGTTAACCGATGCAAAAAATTAGTATGGATTTTTTATTTCGTGGCTGTTTCAGGAAACCAAAAGAAATAGGACACATTCAGGTGATTTTGTTGTATTTTATCTTGTGTGACGTTCTTTTGCATGCATTCAGTGCATGATCTAGATGTTCAAGTGTAAAAACAAATAATAACAATAACATTGTTTTTAAAATCCTTTTATCATTGGAATTAAAAAAATTTGGGTTGGGGATTATTTTATGACGTGGATAAGATAAGGTTGTAAGTTACATTGTTGAGCATTTTGGTGTTTGTACTTACAAAGAATAGTGTTAATCATGGATGACTTTATTCATTAATTTGCCCCCAGACTTTTTAACATTATTTTAACTCATGTGGCTATCCAGAGTCATTTAGACTTTATGTTATTAACTTGATAATTTCTATGAAAAGCCATCAGATGCCATCTACTTTGAAAGAACTATAGCATTATAAATTACTCTTTATTTTCTTGTGATGGATCGTAAGACAAAAATAAAAGTGAATTATTTTGGAAAAATCAGAGCTGTTCTTTAAAGAAAAACAAAAACTCTGCATTGAGTCATTAAGGGGATTTTTTCAGTTGTCCTCATCGGTGGACCCAAAGGGCTATTTCTCATTCCAGCCAGTGACCCGTGATTGGTATATTAAAAGGCCATGGTTTGTGTTGTCCTGTGGGAATATGCAAATAAAAGAAACCATGCTGCCTATCAAAAAGAGGAGCTTGTGGTGGCAGTGAGTTTCTTCTGTGAACTATATGTCACACATAGTGTATGTTTGATGACTAACAGCTGCTGATTGTCATTAAATAGTCCTTTCTGTCATTTGTAATCTGTATTGTGATATTTTAAAAATTAAATGGCTCTTCATGAAGTCTAGACCCTGGTTCTGGTGAGCTCCAATGGTTAGTGGTAAGACATGTGACTCACGAAGGCTTGATCGCACTTATTCCAAATGTTTGACATGCAATAACTGATGATTAATAAATCAATATGTTCAAATGGTGCAGTTAAACAAATAAAAATAATAATAAATAGACCACAGCTCTAGTTGATGTTTCTTAACTACATGTATGCTTTTGTTGCATTGCCTGCCCAACTGCCATATGTGTATACATAAAATCATGTATATATATTTATATTTATATAAATTTCTTATACAAACAGGTTTAATGTTTTATCATTTCAATGTGTCTCTACTTTATGCATGTGTTTTGGTACATTATTTTCTGTATTGTTTATTCAAGTGTTTTGCAATTATAAGGGCATTTTTGTATACTGTTGTCTGTATTATTTACTCATGTGTTTTGCAGTTTGTGAATCCAGAACAGCCAGGGTATGTGGGCTTTGCTAACCTCCCAAACCAGGTTCACAGGAAATCTGTCAAGAAAGGCTTCGAGTTCACACTTATGGTGGTTGGTAAGTGCATAGGTTCTAAGTATTTGTTCCTGAAATAGAAATAATAAAATAACTGCTCTTTGCACTGTAGTAATTCTTCATTGCAGTTAACACTGTCCTAAGTAGTTTGCCATTTCATTCTTAGAAATATTTACTTACTATTACAGTGTCATAAAGTATACGTCTCACAGGTCTAGACACAAGTTTTATGTGGAATATCTTTTAATTTCAAGATAAATGTGTGATAGCTTCAGAAACCTGCACACACCCTTTGAGCACTAGATGCATGTCACTTAGGGACATTCAGTGATACCAGTAAGTGTCAAACCTAGACTTACACCCTTTTGGTTTTGAAGCAGCAAATTAATAAAATACCTGGAATATCTTAGATGTGTCCAGCTATGTGTAGTCCTGGCAAAAACTGACTGTTGATAATGGTTAACTCTTAACTAACACTATTTCAAATTATAAGGTTCTTTAATTTTTGAAATAATGGAGTTTGATTGCATTTCATGTTTTCACAAAGAAAAAGCTAATTGAAATGATTTTATTACTTACATAGGTAACAATTTCTTGAACAAAACAGAGTTACTCTTTTCTTTTGTTAATCAGTTTAGTCATAAAGACTACCATCTGTAGAACTCTAGCTAAGGTGTGGCTGTTTACGTTGTGAAATATATTACATTTATTTCTAAAAGTGAACTGACATTTTAAATAATCATAAACAAAGAGTGTTTTTGTGCCAACTTCCATATGTTCATGGCCATAACATACATGTAGTTGCTTGTGTCAAGGAAATTGTTTGTCATCGTTGCATGCTCACTGACATTACAAAAACTAAAATGTTTGCATTAAAGATTACTGGACCGCAGCCTGTTTGAGTCTATATATAATATTTTTGTTATTGCCTGTATTGAATTACTTTTTATGCAAAGCTTTGTTGTGAGGTTATGATTTATTTACTGCACTTTGCTTAAACACAATACATCAGTCAATACATGTACAAACATAAATACCTTTGTTGTATTATCAAAAGAGTTAGACAACATATTCTTTAATCAATAAATAATCATACAGTGTACACATAATATAATTTGTAAAATACCAGGTTTTGAACAATTATTTTAAAACTTGCTTTACATTTTTTTTTTTTTTTTTTTTTACTTGTTCACAGTATTTTTTTCACTAAACAAATACACCAAAATATGTTTCAGATATAGCATGTGATACACAACATATATGCTAATTATACTGCACCAGTAAATGTATTATATACTTATAGTATCACACTTGTTGATTTTGATTGAGACAGAGGAGCAAATTACTGTAGATCTTGTAGATCCATTGTCATTTGGCTAACTGTCAAATAACACTTGCTCTAGGCATTGGGTAATGGCATTTTTAACCCCATAATTCATTATGATCAGGGAGGAAATGCTGGTACTTCCAATATGTTATTGCTTTAAACCACAAGCTTGTCAAAACTTACACATATAGGTCTTCAACACCATCTGGTGGTCATTTCAGATAAGGGATATCATCCACTTATTATCTTTTAATAAGTTAGATTCACAATGATTATTGCTAAGACAGTAGAGCTAAATTAATTATAACGGCAAGTTTTAAAAGTGTATGTTAAGGCTCAAAATTCATTTTCAATTTTGAGAAGAATATTTGCTTGTCAGATTTTAATTGGGAAGTTTTATTGAATTTAATTGAATGCTTGAAGTTTTAGATTATAGTAACACTATTTCATCATTAAAAGTTTTATATATTGTAATTTTTTCTACTAGAGAACATAAGACTTGTGACAAATGCTGATGTAAAACTCAAAGAAATCCTGAATATAGTTAGAATATATATATTTTTTTAAATAAGATGGAAAGAAAAAATGCTTTTTAAACTGAATATTAGAAAGCATATTGGGCATGTTGATTGGTATTTACCACCTGCCAATTTCAAACCTTGTGTGTTTTGTATAGATTTCTCATTTCTCATTACATGGAAACTGATGTTGTTTTTTTGTGTTACAGGAGAGTCTGGCTTGGGCAAATCTACATTAGTGAACAGCCTTTTCCTAACAGATCTCTACCCAGAAAGACATATACCATCAGCTGCAGGTAATACCTACATGTATACACAAATCTGTTCTATCCACAGACACATTAGTGTAAACAATTAGTGTACTTTCTAACTAACCAAAATTGAAGATACTTAGTGTCTGGAAATGTACCTTCCCTCTTTAGTTTTATTCTAAGTCTAATTTCAGTTGGACCATGAAACTTTCTCTGGTGGTCACTGTCTACAAATATACATTTGTATTTGACAGTTTTTGCAACTTTGTACTTGTAAGGTTGAAAATATTAACTAAAAGTTATTTAATATTTAAAAAAGATTGTTAATAGACTTGATGGGAGCAGATCTAGTGTCCTTTGCTCCCCTCTTCCCTCACTAACTATTGTCCTGCCCAGGTAACGTTACCTAAGGTTTATTCTATATTCTTTACACACAAAGACATCAGTTGTAGTCAAGTGAATTATACTACCTTGCACTTCACCATCTGTCAGAAGGGTGTTCTCCAACATTGAGGCTAAATCTGTAACCCAGTAACATAATTTCATTTGTCTAGAAGCTTGTTGATGTAAACCTATTGTACTTGAAGTAATGGCTATCATATGTAACTTGTAAGACAATAAAAAACAATGGTGTTGAGATAGGAAGAACAGACACGTTTTATTGTGAATGACTTGTCTGAGGTCACCTAATTGACAACACAATACAAGAAAAAACATTAATAAAGCCATTATCATGTCAAAGGTCTGTATAGAAAACAGACTGTATTTGACTTGAGTAATACGGTGCATACTTCAAGCAGCTCACCCTTGTGTTTGCAAATAGGCAGAACAAACCCAGGTAAGTGGTTCAGGTATCATTGTTGAAACAGATATTACAATAAAAGAAGTTTACATTAGAAATTATGGTTGTTTAGTTGTATGGAGCTGTCATTTTCTTTAATATTCTAAAAAATACAACACTAAAACTGTTAAGTCAAATGATTGTTTTATTCAAATACATTGTAAAACATGGTTAAAATAATCTTATAATTTTTAATTTTTTAAAATTATTTGGTCTTACTGAAATTAAGTATATGTATATATCTTATCAACTCCAAACATATTTTTACGGAAAACAGAAGGCATGAATTGAGGTTGTCTGTTCTGTATTGGTTTCCGTTAATGATGAAATAATCTAAAGATTTATTTCTGTTATTTGGTATTGTCTGGAGCACAACTAGTCTAAATGTTTGTGCAGTTATACATTTTGTTGTAAGTTATATTTATTATCATGAGATTACAGTTCACTGCATTTGCTTGTTAACTGAAAACAAGTTCTGAAGATCCTTCAATTCAGATCAGTAACAAACTGACAGGAGCAATTTCTACTCCCTGAGTTAGGTAACATCAGATTTTACCGAAACTCAAAGTCAACCAGAGCCCTCAAAAGTAGGTGGTCACCAGCGGTAAATCGCCACCTGTAAGAGCTTTTGCCACCTCCTACTTTTTGTTTTTGGTAATATATATATATTATACATGCCAAGATTGCCAGCTACTTTGACTTGTACCCATCAACTTCTTAAACTACAGAGGGCCCTGTGGTTAACCTCTAGCTACAAAACATTTTGAAAACCTTCACCTGCATCTACACCCACGGGTTTGACTTTTTGAGTACCAGGCATTATATCAAACAGTGCATTTCTAACCTGGTATTAGCCTCGAGTTACTGAAACCTGTTCATGTAAAATACACAATACAAATAGTCTGTGGGTTAAACCAGAGGTGACCTAAAGGTTTTCATAATAACCCACGCTTGAGGAATTGTCCCTTAATGCCTTTACATCCTTTCATATTGGCCATTGTTTCTTGAGAAAACCCTGGAGACTTACAAGGCCAGTTAAGTGCACCATTTGTAATATCCTGACAGCAGAATTAATGGAAGGGTGATGGCAATACAAGAGATTATTGATGAATATGGTTCTAGCCCTGGGCCGATACAAAGGTTATGTTCAATCAGATAAGTTATACACTGCACTCTGTCCATAAGTCTTTATAAACCATACTTTTTGGTATAGGAAAAGATATTAACGCTAAAATTTGATGATATTCATCTTCAGAAGTGTTATAATATTTTGGTGGGCTTTTGTTTTTTCAAAGATTGTGAATCTTACTCTTAGATAAAAAGTAAATAATGCTCTGTACGGATTACTCTAAACTCTACTTTTTTCTCTCTCTTTTTTAAAAACAAATATATTTTCAGGTCATTTATTGTTTGGTATTAAAGTTATAAAATGTCAGTCTAATTGAATTTGGTATAAAAAAATATATAAGTATGCTTATTGACAGTATTTGTATGCAAAAAAAAATGTTGAAACACACTTCCTGTAGGCACAAGCTAAAAAGTGTTAGCATGTGGCTTTGTTGGTTTTTGACTTTTATCTGTACATACATGTAGTATATATTCTCAACAAGTAATTAGTACTATATGTGAAGTGAGCTGCTAATCTTTATTTTTCATTGGCAGTCATCAAAGGGCAGTCGTCTGGTGATAATAATGTTATTTTCGGTATCAGTATCATCACTTGATTTACTGGGTTTGCTGCAAATAACAGGTGTTAAAACATTTCTTAAAAACTTTAGACTGTGGGAAAATATCTCAGGCATTTTGTGGCTATGTGTAGTTTATGTAATCTATGTCGAGCTTGTTATTGCTGTCATTTGTTATTTGCATCATTCACTTTCCATCCGATGATCCAAGACGAGTATTTTAAAGATTATTGTGTCAACCCCTGCACAGAAAAATAAATGCTTTAGAGAAACAGTGTCCACAGCAATTTTAGTGTAAAGTATACTTTATTTTTAATAAGAAAAAAATAAAACTTGAAAAAAAATAGTCCATGGGAAAAAAAATGCTGCAGTGAATGAAAAACTCAGCAGCAATCTCCATGGCATTGCCGAATGCCATGGGCAATTTCATGGGGTTATGTGTGCTGGCAATGGTAATCTACATGTAGCTTTAAAAACATGAATCCTTCTAAAAATGTTTATTTTTGATTGTTTGGTTTTTTGTTTGTTTTTTAA
Organism: Symmetromphalus regularis; assembly: GCA_032355785.1. Classification (NCBI taxonomy): domain Eukaryota; kingdom Metazoa; phylum Mollusca; class Gastropoda; order Neomphalida; family Neomphalidae; genus Symmetromphalus; species Symmetromphalus regularis. The sequence goes on along the minus strand of JAULBS010085389.1, from coordinate 7,255 downwards.
ATTAAATTTTGAAAAGATTTAACAGATAAAAGTTTATAGTAGACTTTTTTTTACTTTGATGTAGAAAGAGCTGAAGTGACTCATAGTCATAAGGTTGATTTCTATGAGCTAGATATCTATCATTAGTTCAGTGAAAGAAAGAAAAAACGAAGAAAAAAACCCCCCCATAAATATGAGTATCATATGTTTTTGTGTTTTATTCAATAGAAAATCTTGCTGCACCTCGCTGTTTTCTATTATGAATCTTAGAAAGTTAAATTTGTTTTATTTAATGACACCTCTTGAGAACATTGATTTTTTTTATCTTATTATCAGTATTGGACATCAATCATATGATCATTCTGATATATTTATTTAGAGGAAACCCACTGCTACCACATAGGCTACTCTTTTATAGGGGTCTTTTATATGCACTTTCCCACAGAAAGGACAGCACATAGAACAGCCTTTGAACCAATTGTGGACCATTGATTCGAATGGAAAATAGCCCAATATGAATCATAGAAAAAAACTATTAATAAATTTCCTGTTTGATTTATCTGGGAATATCCTTTTCGGTTTTATTTAACCTCTTCTCTTTTCTTTGTGCTGGCTTGATCATAATTATTTGATTGACATAATGTGTTAATGAAGAGTCAGGTTATTGGTTTGTCTAGAGGTCATGTTGACCTAGAACATGCTAGCATGCTGATGGGGATCAGATGTGTGGTGGCTCACATTGATTACTTTGCTGTATAATTGTTGGCTGCTGCTGGTTGTGGCTAATTCTGTCCTGGTAACATAAAAGAATAGCTCATTCATGTGAATTTATCATTTCACGATATTTCATTAACATGTATATACTAACCAAATTCCTAAAATAATGGCAGATTTGTTTTAAAAACAAAAGTAGATTATTTTTTTTAGATCTCAATATAGTACAACTTGCTAATGTGGTCACTTCTGTCATTAAGCAACCACATCACAGAGGTTGACTTTTATTTTTTCTCAAATCCACTTTATTTCAGTATAATCTGTAGTGAGAAGCCAGAATTATTTTAATGTAGATTTTAATTTGATAAATAGGGGTATATTTTATATTATCTTTAAAAGGTAATTGTGTGAAGATTTTATTATTTTTCTTCTTTATTTTTGGGTACTTACTATTCTGTTGGACATGCTATTGTTTTATACATGTATCATTCTTGTTATCTACTATAATATTCTATGAGATAAGAACATTTGTTTATAAATATCTAATGGCCATTGAAGTAGAATAACAAAACTGTTAAAGACACTGTAGACAATAAAATAATATGGAATACTGTTACCTTCAACAGTTCTTGTTTTAGTTCAAACAAAACAGTGTTAATAAATCTTTCTTGTGCCTGTAACAAATGTTCTTCTATTGCTTACAGAAATTCTTAAGTTACACTATTTTCTTAACCTTAAAACTCATGTAGCAGAATGGAGTACTTATCCAGGTACAGCTTTCTGTATGTAGGACATTTGTTTATGTGTCTACTCCAACATGTATGTTACGGTGCACTTCCACATGCATAATGTTTTAATCATCCTCACAATGTCAGGGGTCACACAGGTGAGTGGGACTCCTGACAAATATAGTTCATGAAAACCTGGGCTGAGAAAACAGATTTTGATTGGATACTTCGCATCATGATAAGATCACAATTTGACTTTCAGTGCATTGGCCTTTACCTTATCGATGTAAATAATGAATCAAGAATGAAAAAAAACTAACAGAAATACAGCGGTTGCCTACTTTGTAAGGAATTGTTACCAAAGAAGAACAGGCACTTTATATTTAATGATTGTTTCACTGTCAAATTTTCCACAAGAACATGACAGTTGCTGATTGGACTTATAAAATAAGCGATCTGATTGCATAATATATTTTAGCATGATATCACCAAAAATGTTTTCTTACAGATGGCGCAGTAATGAGCCCGGGTTTTTATTAACTATATTTGTCAGGGATTCCACGCACTTGTGTGACCTCTGATGTTGTGAGGATGAGTTTTAATATGCTAAATTTGTTAAGCTTGAAGGTTTGTTGTTGAATTTCCCTCCACACAGATTCAACAAGAGGTTAAGGGGGTGTCATTCAAAAATTCTCTAAGAAACATGTTTCTGGTTATATGCATGTAGATATGCTCTTGAAGAATAGTTTGAATTTAAGTATCCAAATTTAACATAAAAAACATCATTATTGTATTGCGTATAAATACATGTATATCCTAGCTCTTATTCATTTATTCCTACCTCGTATCTTGAATTACTAAGTTCATTATCAGGGCTGGAGCAGCAGGGGGGGTCAAGGGGGCATTTGCACCCCCCATCCCACCCTCATAATCTGCAGCATCCTTTTTTGTGTGACAATATTTACATTTATTATATTGTAAGCACCCTTCAAATGGTGTCCCTATTCTGTCTTCTACTCACCCCACCCCAATATTTAAATAGCTGTGCCGGTACTGAATGTTTTTTTTATCATCCAAATATGTTATGCATAGTTGATTACTAGTAAGTCATTTTAAAACTTTTCAGATTAATAACTAACTTTATGTATTTGATTTTATGCATTTCAGAAAAGGTGAATCAAACAGTAAAGATAGATGCTTCAACTGTTGAAATAGAGGAACGTGGCGTCAAGCTCCGACTAACTGTTGTCGACACACCAGGTTTCGGGGATTCATTAAATTCACAAGATTGGTGAGTGTTCCTCAGTTCAGGAAGTACAAACAATTTCAGGGAAACATTAAAATAGCACAGCTGACAGCCTGTTATTTTGGCAGTGTGCTTATGAGATGGTTGTTTTCATCAAGAATTATGTGTATCCACAGACCTGACAGGATTGCAGCTGTAAATGGGTTGTGCCAAAAACATTTTATGTAACCCATTTCATTTTGCATAACTCACTTACAGAATATGTTGTTATGTCCTAATTTTAATGCAAACAAAACATGGGTTACTTTAAAGTGGACGTGTGCATTATGAACTAACAAAACTATTAGTGATGTTCATTTATTTGAGTTAGTCTACCACTGTATGTTCCCAATTCTTGATGTCAGTATGTATACCAAGCACACTGTGAGATGTGATTGCTGACTTCACTCGATGAAATAACAATCATATTTGACTGAAATCTTGAAATCTCATTTATTTGTTCATTTATATATAATTTTTGTTAATTCAGCTTGATAAAATAAGTAATATGTAAAAATTTGAAATATCTATTTGTGTGTGTGCACGCGTTTTATATTTAACGTGTGTGTGTGTGTTTATTATTAATTTGATTCAAAGGGTCACAAGTAATACAAATTGTATGACTAATCCAATCACAAGGTAGTACTGTATTAAACAAATAGTCATTGACCTTTATTAAATTATGTGAGTTTTGTTTTCAGTTTTCGACCAATCATACAATATGTGGATGACCAGTTTGAAAGATACCTACAGGATGAGAGTGGACTCAATCGAAGACACATCATCGACAACCGAGTTCATTCATGTTTCTATTTCATCAATCCCTCAGGGCATGGGTATGCTACTTACTATACTTTCTTCTGTACACATTACAAGTATGAAAATCAATAGTTTTACTCTCTGCCTAGTTGACCAAGAGTTATAATGTGTTCTTAATCTGCCTAGGATCATGCAGTTTTCAGTATATTACAAGCAACCCGTTGTTTATGGGTTTTTTCTCACTGTCATCCATTTGAATTAATGCTATATGCAGTTGTAAGTGATTTTCTCTCTTTAAAAAAATGTAAACATTGGCAGAGGTTGGTTTCTTTTCCCTTAACTACGTATAGTCAAACCTGCTTAAAACATTTTAAAATATTGTTTAGAAAATTGGCAACCTATAATAAGTGGTCACCTGTCCTAAGTAGTAATTTGTGTTTACTCCTTTGGTGTAAAACATATTTGACTATGTATTATAATTGCTATGCAAATGATACTTAACTGCCAATGATTAAAAATGTTATTACTTGTTTGTTTTTGTGTTTTTCTATCTTTCAGTCTTTCAAACTCTTTTTCATTTTGTTTCTTTCTATTTTCCTTTATGTATTTTTTTTTCTTTTCTTTCTTGATTAATAATAATATGAATAAAGATCAAAGAGAACCATGAATAAATCTCTGTTACACCAGTGTTATGGTTTAATGTTGGTTTGTTTCATGTGGTTTCACTTTATTGTTAATAATATATAAGTCAAGCTGTACTTTATGTTTCAGGTTAAAACCTCTTGATATAGCATTCATGCGAGCTCTTCATCATAAAGTTAACATTGTGCCTGTACTTGCTAAGGCTGACACGCTCACTAAACAGGAAATTGTGACGCGTAAGCGGAAGGTAATACTGCAGTATCAAGTCATATCTGTATCTTCCTGGTTTTCTCTAAATTTATATTTTCATCATATTTTTGTAATACTGATCAGAGATTTATCCAGGATTTTTCACCAGGGTCCTATTGCTGAAAGGATTTTTCCTATAAATGTTTTTTTTGTGTTTTGCTTTCTGTACCTCTATTATGTTACAGTATGGGATAGATGGAAATGGAACTAGCATAAACATTGTTTTTTACAGGGTAAACATTGTTTTTGGCAAAATAATATAATAATCATGAATAATTTTAACATGGTACAAAACCTCAAAATTGAGTTAGTACAGTACTACATATAACAAAGCATAACACAGCACAAACAGGTTTTTATAAGATGGGAAGTAAAAATGTAAGAAACAGGAAATCCAAGTCATGTTTATAAAAAAAATATTTTGTTTTTAACATACAGAAAAACAACAACTAAGGAAGTGTTTATGTTTATCTTTGTAAGCTTCTTTCTCAGCAACGTTTATCAAATAAATCTTACCATCTTCACAAGATTAATAAATGTTTCCCAGTACAATAAATATTTATAGAAGGGTTGTATATGTAGATGATAAAAGCTGATGTGGGATTATAAGAAGCTGCAAGATTACATTATTGGGTGTTTACTCAATTTACTGTACTGGGTGCTCCTGTGGTGCCTGTATACACCATCCCATCTCTTGTATAAACCTGCTGTTTTACTTGATAGTGAGCCACTCCAGATGTACATGCTAATACTACAATTAGGCTAGTTAATGGCTAGAACAGGAAGTTAAAGCACTAAGTTGTTCAGGCTTTGTGCTGCTCAGTGAATGTATAATTCAGTTTAATTAATGTGTAGTTTAGTTCAGTTCCTGTACTTGTTATGGAAGACAAGTACCATGGGGAAATTTGATATCTTTACTTTTGAAGCATGAATGTTTTCATGAGTTGGGAGATCTAAGATAACCAAACTGTATAATAGATTGGAGTGGAAAGTTTAAACCAGATCCATATGAGACTGATAAAATGTACTGATTTTGAGTGCCTGATTATTCTCTGTACCAGATTAAAGACAAACTATCATGCATAAACCACTAACATATAATGTTACTTCTACATGCATATATGAATACAGATATTAATTTCCCTTAAAATTAAAACAAACATATAGGAAACAACCAAAAAATAGAATAGTTTTGTTACTTACAGCCTTTTGTTTTGTGTTTACATTGATCATAAATTTCTAGATTTTATTAAATATGCATAGTAAATATACTCCTTTATAAAATTAAGAATTGTTAATATTTCAGATCATGGATCAGATTCAAGAGTATGGAATCAACATCTACCCTCTTCCAGACTGCGATGAGGACGAAGACGAAGATTATAAAGAACAGTGTCGTCAGCTCAAGGTCTCTTTAATACCATTACATTATCATTCACACTTTTGTCCTTTCATTCTAGTTTTATCTGAAAGGGAATAGAATGTAGCTCAAGCAGTAGTATGTCAATCTGTGAAGTGGTCAGTGGGTAAGTGAAGATAAATGACCCTTGCTGCTTATCAGATCGTAGCCTACGTGGCAGCAGCGAGTTTCCTCTAAAGAAATATGTTGGAATGAACATATGTTTGACATCCAATAGCCAATGATAAGATCAAAATCAATGTGCACTTGAGGTATCATTAAATGAAACAAACTTTACTTTATTTTAGTCTGAAAGGGTAGTATGCAACTTAAGTGTGTTTGGTCATTGTATAGATATCCATCAGTGGACCCATTGAGAAATGTTTTGTTCCAGTCAGTGACTTACGACTTGTTTAACTAAAACAATGGTACATGTTATCCTGTACCATTATTATGTGGAGAAATGCATATAAAAAAACAAAACATGTTAATTAAAGTCATTGATTTGTATGTATGTATGTTAGAAAATAAAATGTATATATGTTAGAAAAATCTTTTTGAAGTTACCACAGTGTGACCTCAAATAGCCAATTTTTTCTTTAGTGCTGGTGGTGTCGTTAAATAAATAAATAAATTAATTAAAAAGAGAAGCCTAGGTGATGGTGGTGTGTTTCCTGTAAATTACGTGTTATAATAAACAAATAGTCGATGATTAAAAAATTTGCTTGAGTGATGTTAAACTTTATTTTTTTATCTTCTATTTTAAAGTGCTGGAACAATTCCAGTCAGAATTAACTCTGACGCCTGTTGTTTCTACTTCCTGCTTTATCTTCCTAAGATTAATAATGCAGTTTTATTTCTGAAATTAGATTTGGCATATAAGAATGTAGCATCGTTTCACATAAAATGGATTATTTTCCAATAAGTTTCAAAACCACAAAATTTAGCTAGGACTATGTTAGAATAATAAAATATTTATACTATATGTATTTTACTGAAATTAATACATCAGTACTTTAGTAGATACAGTCAGGCTTCAATAACTTGAAATTGAAAGTGTCTCTGAAATAGTTCAAGTTTCAGGGAGATAAGTGTTTATGAAATCCAAATACTGATTTCAAAAGTGACCTCACAATTGAAACAAACAGTACTGTTTTATATTATGAGAAACATAACATGACCTAACGAAGCTGAGTACAAACATCATAATTGAGATAAGGGTATTTTCATTCTACTCAAACAAGGATCCATTATTCTGTAATTGCCACTGGAAACAGTAGTGTGACCTCTGTCATGCTTTTTGTTTTTGAAGGCTGTTTCCCATTAAATTAATAGATGGGGACTGCAAAACAACTTTGAAAGACAGAAGTTTTCAAAGGATCATGGTTTGAGTCACTGTTAAATTCACATAACTTGAGTTTACTTTAAAGCAGACGTGAAATATAGCCAGTTTTGTGGTCATTATATTCAATATAGTATTATAAATTAATAAGTTTAACA
>JAULBS010085378.1:0-18315 GCA_032355785.1 Symmetromphalus regularis | reverse complement strand
GCCGATACTGAGATTAAAAATCCCATGCCTCGACTGAGATTTGATCTCAGTTCCTACCAGCCTCGAGTCCGATAGCTCAATCACTGTGCCACGGAGGCCAGTTGTCCTATAATCTTAATATTGACATGTTTTAACACTTTCTTATGAAGAATGTAAATGTCATAGGAAATACGTAACCCCATTTCAATGGCGCGTCTATGGGCTTCAGGGGTCGAACTCCCTTTATTTTTCGATATAAATAACATTAAAAAAATTATTATTATTATTTTTATATATTTTTTTAACATTAAAGAATCCGAAGAAACGGCTTCATATTATTCCCCCCCATCTGGATTTTCTGGATCCGCCACTGTACTTGCATCCTAAAATGCTATGCAGTTAGTTGTATTCTTCACACAATAGATGTGTCACTGATTATGTTTGCCATTATATTTGCATGTCTGGCAATGTTATTAGTGTTTTTGTGGCCCCCAATCCCCCACCCCAAAGCATAAAGGTTAATTTCTCGTTTATTACCTGAAATGAAATATCCTTCATTCATTGACAGCAATTGTTGTAAAGGTAAACGCAACAAGTTGCAAGATGCAATATTATTTAATTATGTAATTTATTTCAAAGACAAATCTCCACAAAGATATTCTTAAAAAGCCAAAAAAAAACCAAAAAAACCCCAATGAGTTTGACATTAAAGATTTAAAAAATTAATTTTAATATCAAACTGTCTTAATCTGTTAATTCTATACTTGTACAGGTTAATCATAATGGTTTATATATAGAGAGAGAGAGAGAGAGAGAGAGAGAGAGAGAGAGAGAGAGAGAGAGAGAGAGAGCGAGAGAGAGGGAGAGAGAGAGAGAGATATTCTTTTCTTTCCTTTACACATATTCAAACGCATACGCGATGGTACACACAGATATATTGCCATCTCTACATAAAAAAGGTTCAATCCCTTAATTTAGGGCACGGCAAAGAAAGCCTAAGAAAAGACACTTTAGATGGTTATTCAATTAATAACGCTACATGACGTCCCAGCTTCCTGCGATCAGTTTATCAAAGGCCGTGGAATGTGCTATCGTATTTGTGGGATAGAGCATATAAACCATCCCTTGCTGCCAACCGGTAAGAATAGCCACATTAATCTCGCGTTAGCGGGTTTCGTCTCTCCTACTAACACTTCCCTCTGTCCTGGACATACAGAAATGGAGCTGTGTGCCTAGGAGATCGTGTTTAAACCTTAATTGGATATAAGAACGAAGATAAGCACACCCAACCAGCCCAGGATATCAACAAGAAGCAAATAGATGGATTGTACAAATCAAAGAGGAAGACTTTTATTTCTTAGGTTGGTCTGAAAGCGACTACCTCACTTCCCAACAATGCCTACTGTTGATTTAGACAGTGGTAATAAATGGTTGGTGAAATAAGAGAATGACATGAAACGCTCTTTGTAAATGTAAGTTAAGGACACGACCCGATTTTAGCAGACCATCTAATTAATTATTTCCAGAGACAGTGGGACATTCTTGTACTAACTCGTTGGATCCAATCAGAAACTTCCTATTATTTCCATAAATACAAATTCATTTTTAAATAATGTAATATGGTACTTCGTTACTTTTTTGAATTTGCGGCTTAAACCACTATACAATGCATTCAGATGATCATTATAAAAACATTATAAAACTAATTTGAATCAGTTCTTACAGAATGAAACGAAATTAGTCTACTACCTTCGATATTGTAATACACTATTATTGTTATACAATAGAAGGTATAATGAAACTCATGTTATGATTAAAACTCATGAAAAAACTCATAACATGATTAATATTCATAGCAAAAAGTCATTAATATTCATGACAAAAGCTCATATTATGATTAATACTAATTACAATAACTCATTTTATGATTAATATCCATTAAAATAACTCATAGTTAATATTCATTACAAAATATCATGTTATGATTAATGTTCATTACAATAACTCATGTTATGATTAATATTCATGACAATAACTCATGTTATGATTAATATTCATAGGAATAACTCATGTTATGGTTAATATTCATGACAAAAGCTTATGTTACTATTAATATTCATGACACTTGCATTTGTATCTGAGGCTGCTCACTGTTGTTCACTGACAATTCTCAAAATTCCCGACTTGCGCGTAAAATCTGTTGTGTAATTGGTTTCCGGCAGAATTATACTGTCGTCGCAAAAATGTAAATATATTACGTAGCATGCTTAATGTCTTGAAATTGCCTTCACAGTGTCATAGAAAAGTAATTTAGCAATGGTAATTGCTGTTGTAAATTTGACTGAATTTCAAGGGCTGCATTGAACAACTATATAGAATTGAATCCAACCATTTGGCACAAGAATGGGATGTTAAATCTAGTCTGCATATTTATAAAAAATATTCGATGGAAAATCACAAGGCTGTACTAGATAAACGTTAGTACAACTTTACGCATAAGAAGACGATATAAAACGTTTTGTTTTCTATCACAATGGCATCAAAAAGAATATATAAATACACAACTTATATATTTCAGTGTAACAGCGATAACATTATAACATGAAATAACAGTTTAAAACAAAATACAAAAATATAATAATATGTATGTAAATATGTTATACATGAAAAGGACTATAAGGAACTGTACATGTTTTAACCACTTCATCAATATATAAGTATTTAACCATTCCATCAATATAGAATTATTTAACCACTCCATCAATATGTAAGTATTTAACTACTCCATCAATATATAAGTATTTAACCACTCCATCAATTATTAATTTAGCCACTCCATCAATATATAAGTATTTAACCACTCCATCAATATATAAGTATTTAATCACTCCATCAATATAGAAGTGTGTATCCACTCCATCGATATATAAGTATTCATCCACTCAATATTTAAGTATTTAACCACTCCATCAATATATAAGTATTTAACCACACCATCAACATATAGGTATTTATCCACACTATCAATATATATAAGTATTTAACCACTCAATATATATAAGTATTTAACCTCTTCATCAATATATAAGTATTTATCCACACCATCAATATATATAAGTATTTAATCACTCAATATATATATAAGTATTTAATCACTCCATCAATATATAAAATTAACCACTCCAACAATATATGTGTTTAACCACTCCATCAATATATAAATATTTAACCGCTCCATCGATATATAAGTATTTAACCTCTCCATCAATATATAAATATTTATCCACTCCATCAATATATAAGTATTTAACAACTCAATATATATAAGTATTTAACCTCTCCATCAATATATAAGTATTTATCCACTCCATCAATATATAAGTATTTAACCACTCAATATATATAAGTATTTAATCACTCCATCAATATATAAATTTAACCACTCCATTAATATATATATATATATTGAACCACTCCATCAGTATATAAATATTTAATAATCCACATATAAATAGTTCACCAATCCACGTTTAAAAATCCAAATCCAAATACAAGTATGTATTTCAGCAATTCACATATATGCATTTAAACAATCCACATGCAAGTATTTGACCTATCCAATAGAGATAAAATGAATTTAACTAATCCACGTGTAACTATTATAATAGATAAAATTTATTTAACTAATCCACGTGTACATATTATAATAGATAAAATATATTTAACTAATCCACGTGTAAATATTATAACAGATAAAATGTATTTAACTAATCCACGTGTAACTATTATAACAGATAAAATGTATTTAACTAATCCACGTGTAAATAATATAACAGATACAATGTATTTAACTACTCCACGTGTAAATAATATAACAGATAAAATGAATGTAACTACTCCATGTATAAATATATAACAGATAACGTATTTAACTACTCCACGTGAAAATATAAGAATTAATATGTAAAATAATGGCATGGTTTAATACTATTTATTTGATATCAGTAATAGATTTTCTTTAAGAGAAGAAAGCAATAATCAAATTAACTATCAAATTTAGATATTCTATTTAATGTTGAATTTTTTTCTTGGTTTTAATCAATTATGCATGATAACAGTTTATGTATATATTTTTAATATACTGCGACTCTGATATTGCTATTTTAACATAAAGCAGCTGACATGAAAGTAAATATTTTTAAAATATTATATAAATATTTTAACATTAGAAACACAGATGTATTTGTAGCAAGGATAGTTATTACATGAAAAAAATCATATGAACAGACTGAGAAAATAAATAGCTCCGAACCCCCTTGCACTAAAACTCTAAGTAGATTTTAAAGTAATTACATATGATAGCTTATACAAATCTGAGGTTAAATACAATTACTGCAGATGGATTTGTTACTACATATTGTACTCGTTCACCCTATCTTCAATAGTTGTAACTTTAAATCGCACTTGTTGACAATAATTATAATGAATGTAGTTACAAGATAGTGTCGTAACTACATATCGCACTCGTTCACCATATCTAGAATGTAGTTACTTAGTGTTATTACTACATATCGCCCTTGCTCACCATGTCTAGAATGTAGTTACTATTATTATTATACATCGCCCTCACATGTCTAGAATGTAGTTACTGAACGTTGTTACTACATATCGCCTTCATTCACCACGTCTAGAATATAGTTACTGTTATCACTACATATCGCCGTCCCTCACCATGTCTAGAATTTGTTACTAAGCGTTGTTACTACATATCGCCCTCGCTCACCATGTCTAGAATATAGTTACTAAGTGTTATTACAACATATCGCCCTCACTCACTGTGTCTAGAATGTAGTTACTAAGCGTTGTTACTACATTTCGATATATTGCGATACAGCAAACCTATATTGCAATAAGTATTGCAATACAGTTTGATTAATTACCAAAATGTGATAAAGTCAAATTTTGATACTATCATACTAATTACTAAACATATATCAGGCAGGGAGACCTGTATTAATTTTTGATGAAAAAAGTGAATATATAGACAAAGTTGATTTATATGTTTTAATTAAGTTTAACTTCTTTTTTTATAACTTACTGTTACAGTCATAGGTTTTATAAGAGATGGATACTCATTAGGTATATATATCGCGATACACGAAACCATATTGCGGTATGTATTGGACTGGCAAGTATTGCAATATACCAGTATATCCTTGCACCCCTAGTTGTTACTACATATCGCTCTCACTCACCACGTCTAGAATGTAGTTACTAAGCGTTATTACTGCATATCGCCCTCGCTCACCCTGTCTAGAATGTAGTTACTAAGCGTTGTTACTGCATATCGCCCTCGCTCATCATGTCTAGAATGTAGTTACTAAGCGTTGTTACTGCATATCGCCCTAGCTCACCATGTCTAGAATGTAGTTACTAAGCGTTGTTACTGCATATCGCCCTCGCTCACCATGTCTAGAATGTAGTTACTAAGCGTTGTTACTGCATATTGCTCACCATGTCTAGAATGTAGTTACTAAGCGTTGTTACTACATATCGTCCTCGCTCACCATATCTAGAATTTTGTTACTAAGCGTTGTTACTACATATCGCCCTCGCTCACCATGTCTAGAATGTAGTTACTAAGCATTGTTACTATATATCGCATTCGTTGATGACATATTGAATGTAGTTACCAAGAAAGCTTCGTTACTAAAAATCGCACTCATTCATCATATCTAGAATGAAGTTACAAAGATTGCGTTGTTACTACAATTCGCACTCGTCCACCATACTAGGTTATTACATATCGAACCCAGTCACCATATATAGAATGTCAGTTATTCCATACTGGGTTATTATATATCGAAATCGGTCACCATATATAGAATGAAGTTACAACACATACGGTTGTTTTAACATATCGCATTCGTTCACCATATATAGAATGTAGTTACAACAGATAGGGTTGTTACAACACATCGCATTCGTTCACCATATCTAGAATATAGTTACTCTACACAGCGTTATTACATATAGAATGTAATTACAACAGATAGGATTCTTACAACACATCACATTTGTTCACCATATCTAGAATGCCACGGATATGACGACGTATCATTTATCTGTTTGAATTCAATTAAACAGAAAATAACGGGTATAATATTTATTCAAATGACATTTAAATCCATTTAATCAGTAGCTCCATCTTCAAAATACAAAGCTCCACTTAAAATGAGACGACAAATTTCGCTATACGTATAAATCTAATAAAAACACTTCGTTAATACAAGTACATGTATACATTTATATATAAATATATGTACATCAGTTATACACACAACACAGTTAACAAAACAACAATTTTAAAACTTAGATAATTTGAAAAAAAATTCTTTATTTTTTAAAACATAATATCATGATAAAAATCACATTCCTGGAGAGGGTTGTAAATCCTGTATGAGCCTTATGTCAAGTGATCTAATCATATGTTGCATACAATGTTCTATGTACATACAGTACACGCAATATACGTACACTATACTATATGTACATACAACACAGACTACATACATACAGTACACAATTACACTACAAACATACAGTATACAATATGTAAATACATCGAACAATATGTACACAAAGTAAACTGTAAGTACACAAAGTATACAGTAAGTACTAAAAATATACTACATTTGTATATGCACATAAGTATACACTACATTAATGTATGCAGTATACATACAGTATGCTATAATAATTTCCAAAATGTACAAAATGCACTACTATTTATTCCAATGAACAAATTCAGAAAGAAATATTGTTATAAAAGCTTTTTATTTTACAGAATGGGCCGGTTTTTATTAGGTAATTAAAACCTATTATTATTACTGTAGTAATGATCGAATGTGTTAAATTACAGGATGGTTACTTATTACAAAAAGGATCGTTTATTTAAAAGAAGAATGAGCACTAAGAATACTATTTCATCCAGTGAATTTGTCTTCAAACTTTAAAAACATTATAGTATATTTCCTATCACATTAAATTACAAATACGCTACCTTCCAATTTAAAAATACATACATTATCTGTTTTAATTATGATCTGACATATTTAATACCACAGCCAATTACAAAAGATGCCATCTAACCATTCAATGGAAGTAACATAAATTTCTTTCATAAATAAATCCCTTTATCGATTTCGTAACTCAGTTATTTCTGAAATTGCTGTAGATGTCATGAACGAAAAAGCAGATATGCATGAATGTGTTGAACTTAATTTTCACCAATTTTATCAAGGTAAAAAAGATAAAAATAATCATGAACAAATCTTCCCCGTCTTGATGATGGGATGCCAGTAGTCTGTAGATCGGTGGGGGTGCTCCATTATTTCATACCAGTGTTCTAGCTGCTCACCATGGCAGTACCAGCCGAGATCCACCTGCAATCGCATAATAATAATAATAATAATAATGATATACAAATGTTAAAACCTCATATTCACAAACTATAATAATAATAATAGCAACAACAACAATAATAATAATAATAATGATATACAAATGTTAAAACCTCATATCTAAACATCCACAAACAACAATAATAATAATGGTGATAATAATAATAATTATTATTATTATTATTGTTACAAAGCAGCATGCAAAACTCAATGAGAAGAAATTATTATTATTATTATTAATTACTATTTATTTATTTATTATTGTTATTATTTATTTATTATTATTACTTTTTGAGGGCAATATATTAAATATATTTATTGCTTCCCGATCAATTGACAATGGTAAGGTTTTATTTTATTAAATAATTGAATAACATAATGACTGTCTATTATAGACATATAACGATATGTATTTCTATCAGAGCATAATATTATTAGCATTAATGTTGTTTTTAATAATTATATCATGGAAATGAAATGACTTATCAGCCAAAAAAGTCACAACGGACTGAGTCATCAGTTCTACTGTTAGAAGCAGTGTCAGGTCGATTCCAAGCTCTTAATAAACAACATTATTCCAAACCGGAACTTACGTCATCAAACAGAAAATAGCTTATAACTAGCTTATAAAAGATAAAATGGATATGAGACTTCCGCTTAATGTTAACTTCTAACGATGGATTTATGGCATTCCAGAAATGACATCATATAACAGGAAGTAGCCAACAACTTACGTATAATGCAGATAGGGCAATGACATGTTCTGCTTTAACAACGTCAACTTTAAACATTCAGGAAGTGATATCATCAAACCGGAAGTTTCCTAAAGCTTCCTTATAAATAAATGAAAGGATATGAAACTTTCTGCCTTAGCAGTATCAACACACTGGGATGCATTTGAACATAATGGTACTGACGTCAGAACACAAGAAGTTGCAAATAGCTTCCTTGGAGTAAACATTACAATGTACTGTGATTATTGAAAGTATCAGTTTATTATAAATCATGCAACTAAGTTTAAACTATATCATACTGTCAGATTTACTGTATTCAAATAATCTATTAAAACAATAACTCACCCATAGAATCTAGTTATAGACACTAAAAATATTATACACTCAGATTTGGTCATTTTGTATACAACTGTGTAAAACCGGCCAATACTAGTTTACAGCCACCTTAGATTTTAATAGTAAAATAATTTTTCAATATATTATATAAAGATATCAATGAACTAAAAGACACTTCAAAACGTATTTATAGTCACGAACATCAGTGTCTGGACTATCATGTGAAACAAGGTATTATGGAAAATATCTTGGATTTTGATACAAAAGAAAGGTTCAATATAATATGTAAATAAATTAAGGAATCAGTTAAACCATAAAAGGTAATTATAAAAACAAAAATCAACGTCGTAACTGGTTTAGATTCTCAAGATATGATCACCCATAAATATATATGTAAAGCTGAATAGTATAGCATCCATCTTTAATTTCAAAAGTAAATGAGTGATGTTCTTACTAATGTAGAACCTTAGATGTTGCCACTTTATCTAAATCTAAAACAATATATTTTCTTGCAAAACGTCATGAAAAGTTGTTTCTTCACAACAAAGGACTTTTATTTTGTAGATATCATTTTGCTATATATGTTATTGTTGGACATATAGTAATAGGTTGAGTAATTCTATAATTTAAAGTTTGGTGCCTATGACGTCAGTTTCGGGAGAAAAATAAACTACGGACATTACACATGACAACCGGCAATTATCGAATGTAGTTTTATTTCAATACATTTTTGTTTTTCTTTTAAAACATAATTAAATGATTTTTGTTCAACCGAATTGTTATATAATTAAGTTATAATACAATAGTCAATATAATAGGTGTAAAATTGGTAATGTTTTCCTTGATCTTTAAGTCGCACGTAAGCTTACACATTACCCAAGGGTGGATTATGGAATAGCCACCAACATATAACATGTCAGAGATGGACTAATTCATATTTGCGATATAGAGAAGCTTTTTTTTAAAATATAATAATAATAAGAAGAAGAAGAATAGTAATAAAATAATAATTAAAAAAAAACATTTACCAAAATATAACAAAAACTCCGCAATTTTACCTATGTCCATTCTAAAACCTATACTCCAATACCTTTAAATAACCTGCTTTAACAAAACCCATAAAACACTGTAATTATGTTTGACACCTAACAGCCGCAGAATAAATAATGTGCTGGGGTGTCGTGAAACAAACAATCCATTCCTTTCAACTGAACTACTGATTGCGTGACACCACTCTTTAATGGCCTAATAACGAGATGAAAGAACATGGTGTTCTGTGGTTTGATTAGACAACCAGTGCTAGACTATGCCTCTCTCTGTCACGCAATAAACACGTAAATTTACTTCAAGTTCATTTACAGCAATTATGGTCGCTCTCTGGCATAAAGGAGGTTTCAATGAATCGTCATTAACAAGAAGGCCAGGCGAATAAAAAGGCACTTGTCACCCTGAAAATTATTACAGCTGATCTGTTAGAGCCGAGAAAACAGTAGTTATTATTTATTTTATATCAGTAATAAATATATTTAACAACAAACAATTTCAAATAACAAAGCTAGGTTTGTCGTATACCAAGATGTCGTATACCAAGATGTATTTAATGACATCAAATATAATCTTGGACGTTAAACCATGATAAATTGTGGTTAGATGTGGTTAAAACCCTAAATAAATCGAAATAATTTTAAAACCTGTTTAACTTAATAAATTTAAAAAAAAGTCAAAAAATAAAAAAATAATTACTATATCAAGTTTCAGAACCATATAATCAAAACTCAAGTGAAAACAGATTATATATAATTATCATCGCGACATTTGAATTAATTAAATTCAGATAAATTAAAATGCAGTTTGAAAAAATTCACGATGTCTCTATCAGTATTTGTGTTTATTTGTGGAGACTTGCCGAGCAAATTACTGAATCAAATTTCAGAATATCTAATTAAGGCTCTAGGAGAAAAGAGACGGTAAATAAAAGTTGACGACAGACAGACTGGCTGAGGCTAAATGAATCAGTATGAGAAAAGCTTCGCTGATAAATGTCATAAAAGAGCTAATTCAATTTAAATATATGTATGTAAGTCTATAAGATATTAAGGAGATTCGCTATCGTTAACCTTGTTTTATCTAAACAAAAATATAAGCAAAAAGCAAATGAAAAGAATATTTAATTATAATAATTAAACAAACTTAATTAAAAACAAAAATTAAAAAGAACGGTTGTTATTTTTTTTAATTCGCTAAAATCTAATTTGCAGGTCCAGTTTGAGGACAACACGACCCAATGGTATGTGGGACTGACGCCAAAGTACAGATAATTACGTGAATATTGATTTTTCAGAAATTACATCCAGGAACAGGTAATTGGTGATAATAGAGTACTGCAATTAACGCTTGATTATAACTTTGCGTGAATGACAAATGTCTTTTACGTTTAACTTTGAAGCCAAGCCAAACTCGGGACGCCCAGTAGCGGACACACAGTGAGGCGGGGTGGGGGTGTGATGGTTAAAGTGTTTAACCCCCCCTTTATTTTTCGAAGAAATTGTTTTTCACTTCGAGTATAAAACCGAGGAAATGAACAGAAAGGAACCTTCACATATTTAGGTTATTTGTGGTTCCCCACATAATTTAAATAGTTAGTATTGCTTTTATCTTTGCTGGTAAATACTTTAAAATTGGGAAACCAAATAAAAAATTCGCCAATTGAACCCCCTTACCTTAAAACCTTTGTCCGCGCCTTACGCCCAATTTTTAATGGTTCTCACAGCAAAAGCCAATCCATGTAAAACATTATCTATATCAAGTTGTGTCACAACTATTCCTTCATTATCGCAACAGTGCAGCCACCGCGGAGTGTGTGTGTATGTGTGGGGGGGGGGGCATGCCGCCCCCCACCTTTTAGGGGACAACTAATAAAAAACGACTAAAACATTTTTTGGCTGAATAAAAATATTTTCACGCTCAGTGACAAAATAAAGTTGCCGAAATTCGGAGAGTTTTCGAAGTATGAGGGGGTTCCTGCAGGAACGGTGCTGCCCTTCGGTCATATACTTTTCGGTGCCCCCCCCCTTTCTAATGCACTCCGCGGGCAATGCACTGCCATTATATTTCGAGGTAATTTATTCGTTCCTAACTATGATACATTTCATGTTTACGTTTCTTATTATAACGTTGTTCATACGCAAACTACTGTTACACCTTATCTATAAAGACCACCAAAGCCACAAACTACTAAATATGACTTTTTATTATAACGTGACATCTTACAGTTATATATATCGTTATGAAGAAACAATTTCTTTCTTGCTTAAAACAATATTTGTGTATTTTTATTATCAGTTAAAACTAGTTACCTAAATATGTCTAATAATATTATTTTCTTCAAAAATAGTTTTATACGTTTCCTTTTAAAATAGGTTTTATATGTTTAACTTTACCAAACATTCTTTTAAACTCAAAATCTTTGTCTCATATAGCAAAATAGGTTGGGTTTTTTGTACGTATGTTTGTCCTTATATCCAACTGAGATTCAAATACGTTGTCCTGGGCACACAAATCAGCTTCCTGTGTTGTCTATCCAGGACAGATATTAGTGTTAGTAAGACTAAATCCAATGGCTTCACACTAGTGTGGCTTTTTAAACCAATAACCAGCAAGATTTGTTTCATAATTATGCACTATCCGACTGATAGGATAGCACAAACCGCGGACTTTGATAAATCAGTTGCGGACCACTGGTCTAGCAAAAATAATCTCTTAAAACACCATTGGCTAAATTATTTTTAGAAATAAACCTGGTGACTGGAAATAATCTATAATTTTCTGTAAGTCAAAATTATTTTAATTTTTATTTTGTCCTTTTTGAAAATTTGGCTCTAAAAATCTGTAATCTGAAAATAAAGCGTGGCTTTATATACAATATTTATGTCATGAAAACAACGCAATTAATATGTCTAACTGTAGCAAACTCGAGTATCACGTTTCATTATACCCGATACCACATCTCAGACATCTAGCGCGATCTCTATGGTTACCATGACCAATTAGGAAATGTGATTCAATTCTTCAGAAAATATAGCAAAGTAATACTGTCCATTTGGACATGCATCGTAAAATCGATAATGCTAGATGTTGTTTCAGATATCAATTTCAACTTACCTGATATATGAAGATGATAAAAAAGAGTAAATTATTACATTAACTTCATTCAGAAATAATGTAATAACTTTATTTATTTTGATTCAATAAATTATGTTTCTTTATATTGTGTTGTTTGATCATGAATATGTTGTATATAAGCCAAAGCCAGAATAAAAAATAAAGAATTGAAATAAAATAAACTTAATAAAAATAAACATAAAATGCAACTCCACCCCCCCACCCACCAATCCAACAACAAATGAAACAACCAACAAAAAACAAAACAATACTTATTATTCCCCCCATTTTTTTAATAAACATCCCCTGACAAAAAACAAAACAAAATAAATTAAAAACACACACACACAATCCAAAAAAACAAAAACTAAAAACAATCACATTTTTATGAACCTTTGTTAATTTGCTTGTGTCAAGACTTATTCCTCATAAACATTAACAAATATTATTAACCAATTATGTTTATCCTTTAACATTATTAGTACTACGACCATTAAGGGAACACATGTATGTGTGTTTAACGACACCCCAGCACAAAACATTTAATCAAGTATTGTGAGTAAAAAAAAATCAAATATAAATAAACATATCACATTAGAACTTTTAAAACCTGAAATAAAAAGTTTTCTTCATAATAATAATAATATTTATCAACATCATAATAATAAAAATAACAACATTTGTATATCTTACAAACGTGTTGATCTCAATGATTTTAGTTGCACTATACAGTATACTGTGTGTATGTTTGTGTGTGAGTGTGTGTGTGTGTGTGTGTGTATGTGTTTATGTGAGTGTTTGTTTGTGTCTCTGTGTGTGTGTGTCTGTGTGTGTGTCTCTGTGTGTGTGTCAATGAGTGAGTGTGTTCCTGTGCGTCTCTCTCTGTGTGTGTGTGTGTGTGTGGAGGGACGGGGGGAACACCGGTGTTATAGGAAAGCCAGGGCATAATAAGATATGTTTGAAAAGGCTTTTATTATTATTATTCACATTTCATGATTTGTTATTATTATTTTGACGTCTATCGTGATTGTTGTACAGCGTCCTTCGTGACTAATTTTAAAAGTTTACTACAGCTGTACAAGACCTGATTAAAAAGTATAATAAATGTGCAAAGTGCCCCCTCCCCTAAATATATTATATGTTGGCCGTCAATACGAAAATATTGCAGTAGGCCTACAATTTCCTTTAAAACTAGGTTGGGTAAGGCCGGGTAGAGTAGGTTACACTAGGATAGGGTAAGGAAAGGTAGATTAGAATAGATTAGGTTAGGGAGGGAAAGGAAGTAAAAGCTAAGGCAGTGTAGGAAAGGGAAGAATAGATTGGGGTAGGGTAAATTCATTCTTCTCACCTGTCCTATCTTGTGAACACCCGTCATCATGTCTTTGTGCAACATGTGAAAGACAAACACGTGACCAAGCAATTTTGGGTTCTCTCTGTTGATGTCGAACACGCATTGATGATGCCACACTGGATCTTGAGTGTTCTGTCGAACCTTTGTCTTGTGTTTGGCTTCCCTCATTCCATTCACAAACATCTCCACCTTCACATAGGGATCTGTGCAAAACAAATCACAATATTGAATCCCCACAGCTAAAATATCTCCACATTAACATAGGAATCTGTGCAAAACAAACGCACAATATTGAATCCCCATAGCTAAAATATCTCCACATTAACATAGGAATCTGTGCAAAACAAACGCACAATATTGAATCCCCACAGCTAAAATATCTCCACATTAACATAGGAATCTGTGCAAAACAAACGCACAATACTGAATCCCCACAGCTAAAACATCTCCACCTTCACAAAGGGATCTGTGCAAAACAAACGCACAATATTGAATCACCACAGCTAAAACATTTCCACATTAACATAGGAATCTGTGAAAAGCCAACATATAGTATAAACATATTTCATCACCGTAGCTAAACAAAACCCTCCATTTCTGTACATGAATCTGTGCAAAACACATATATTTAATCGTTTTATCTAAGATACATCTCCACTTAACATAGGGATCTGTGTAAAACCAACGTTTAATATAAACATATTTTATCATCTTAGTTAGATAACATCACCTTCACATTGGGATATGTACAAAGCCAATGTACATTACACACATTAAATCTCTCTAAAAATATCTCCAATTTAACATAGGGACTAACATATAATATACAAATATTTAATAACCTTAGGGATCTGTGCAAAGCAAACGTATAATAAACATATGTTTAATCAGCTTAACTATAAGACAATATCATAACATAACAAATCGTCAAGTAAATATAGGCAAGGAGGAATCACGATACACAACATATACCACAACGTGCTCTTAAACGTTATTTGGAACTAGTAATGAAGTATATTTTTAATGTGCTTACACCAGAGAACAGTTCGAATATGCTCACTGTGGCCACAAATTAGGTGAAAGGGGAAGGGGATAAACAAGAGCTACTGACAATTTGGAACAAACTTCTCCACCTACACAAACACAACGGGATAAACACGAACTACTGACAATTTGGAACAAAAGTAACACACCACAATAAAATAATTGCTGTTTGTTCAAAAAGTAGTGACATAGGCAGAATTTTAGAAGGAAAGACAAAATAAATAAATAAATACTAGTAAATAAATAAAAATAATAAAATAAACCGAAAAAAAGTTCATATTGAAAAATAAAGATAAAAGGAAAAAAATAACTCTGACATAAGTTTTGAAGAAGATTCTTAAAGTTTAAGATTGAGACAAATCATAAAGACGTATCGCGTTCTTCACAAAGGCCATCAATTCCAGTCACTAGGCATTTGCAACATTCGGTAAAACTGACGTAAACTCTATATAAAAAAGCTATTCAATAATCCATAATGGTAGTGCAAGCCATTAAAACAAAAGTGACAGCATTTAATCAGTCCCAGATGGCTGCATGGTTATATCGCCAGCAGAAAACACATTTCTTAGATGCAAACAAGATATGCACTTTTTGTGCAGTCTCACAAGCAAGACTGAACAAATCATCGACGGGTAATAATTTTAGATTGTACTATTCCTCCTGAGGGAACATAATTTGTTGTCTGGGGCATGAAATTATGTACCGATTGTGGAATAGCCTTCTTATTTGTTGTAGTTTGTACTTATTTTCGTGCTTATATCCAATTAAGATTAGAGATCAGTGATAGTAGGAGGAACGAAACCCGCTGCTGCCACACTAATGCGGCTACTCTTACCGATAAGCAGCAAAGGATGTTTTATTTGCAATACTTCACGATAGGACAGCACTGGTTAGCGTAGGAGGAAACCCAACACGAGAACGAGTCAACTGAGGGCTTTCGATCCTACTACCAAAGCACCTCAGACAAACGCTCTACCAACTGAACTAAATCCCTTTCCATTACATGGTTTGATATTCTCAATTTTCCTTTTCCAACCTGCGTTCAAAGTTAATTCAATCTTAAATTCCAAACTGTTTGGACGCAGTGGGGGTGGGGTAAATCCCAGTATCGGTCCAGAGGGTGGTCCGAACCCCCTTTCCTCGTCCTTTTAAATTTTTAAAAATATATTTTGTGAGTGGAAGGACGTGCATATTAAAATCAATTTCCTATTCCTATTCACCCATCACATTTGCACCACTCCTTTCTGAAATCCTGCATCCGCGCCTGAATCCAGTCATAGAATGAGTCGACCGAAGGGATTGGATCATATGACTTGAGCTCCTTGGGCGAACACTATCAATTGAGGCAGATCCCGCCTAGGAATGTTAGTTAAAACTTACTTATTGCTCCTAGGAGAGACACTCTTGGCAGATTTCTAGCTTCCAGTATGTTAAAGACTATCTTCCCGGCAACTGGCTGGAAGCAGCCAGATATTCGCAGGTCTCCCTGATGCAGCTGTAAGATAGAATATAGACACGATTTAATGCATATGAATTTCAGTCACATTTATGGAGAAGTTTGATGTTACGTATGGTTTATCTGTATTAATGCAGTCTAACGAACATGCAACTATGGCACAGTGATTAAAACTATATTAAACAAAGACTTACCACCTCAACACCCTCCTCAACGCTTCAATCGCATTGAAGTGATAGTATTGCTTCTCCAATAATTTAGCATATCTTATTAAGCAATAATTATATTCAAATACCTGTATAATAAATGTTTTGTGTCACCCCAAAAAAGAACACATTCCAAAAACACAATCATCAATCCTCCATCCTTTACTCCTAGCAAATCTGTCATCCCAAATAACAAGAATATTGGTAAGCAACATCTAATAAATTATTTATTGGATATTATCCATTATGACCTGTCGCATGGTAGTATGATCGAGAGTAAACGGATTGAGTAATTCCGTTAAGAGCTTTCCTTCCATATCTTGGCTTCCCTTTATTGCCTTAGAGACACAGCTAGGTCTTCCAGCTGTTGTAAATTTATTCCAGGCTAACGCCAAGCTCTACAACTGACTGTTAATAGTTGCCGTCTTAGTCTCCAATAGACACTGCTTGTACATTGAGAAAACATGCTTGAGATGATTCATCGAGCCATTATTTACGAAATGGACACACTAAACTGAGGTATCCATTTTTTATTTTTTTATTTATTATTTTTTTTAACTGATTTTGAATTTTACATACAAGTTACTTTTTTTTTATCAAACTACTTAGATCTATATTTATTAAATTTAATATATTGTTGGGAATCTGGTCAAGTTATAGATGATGTAAATCAATATAAAAATTAATCCGTATATTTTTAATTATGTGTAAAATGTAACTAAGGACCGGTAGGGGATCAGCCGGTGGTTGTGCTGTATTTTCATTTATAAACGAATGAATAACAAATACATTCACTTTCTCGTTGAACCACTAGATGTCAGAAGGTATACAATATAGACAAGTAGAGGACAGTACTGGTCGGATGGAAAGGTTCTTATGCGGTTAAATGTATCAATATGAAAACCCTGATAAGAAGACTGCCACTGTTGAATATTGAATTTCAAGATGACTTCCTTGCTAAAACATATGCATCCATCTTCGCTTTCCTTTTAGTGCCATATTAACCAATGGCAGGGCCCCTAGGCTTTGAGGTACTTCGGGCCCCCATCTGGTAACTGTGCCTCAGCAAACCAAAAATGGACATGCTCCTAGTACCTGCGGGGCCCTAGCCTTCAGCCTACTCGGCCTTATGGATAATACGGCACTGTTTCCTTTGTTATTAGAACATCTGTGAGTGCGAACTGTATAACACACGCAGTCGTTTTCTGATATGAACTAACTTACTAGAATGCATTACAAAATAGCTTAAAATCGGCAGGCGTTTATCAGCAGAAATGACTTCTGTAATAATATATTGCAAATAGAAAATAGCAATCAATATGAAAGCGTCCAACAGAGTGATTAACTATAAAAACAAACAAAAGGAAACAGTTATTTAACGACACCCCAGCATATTGTTTATTCAGCGACAATTAGGTGTCAGATAGTTTGCTATTCACGGTCTTCATGGGAAACCTGCTACTGAACTGAACTTTATTTTCACACTGGTCGTAATTCAACGGCATAGTAGGTACAATAAAATATTATATACATAGATAAAATGACAAGATGGCAGAAAAAGTATACTGCTAATAATGTACAAAAT
>JAULBS010085368.1:0-18317 GCA_032355785.1 Symmetromphalus regularis | reverse complement strand
TATGATCTGAATTCATTACTGACATGCCTGTGATGAAAAGTGGCACAGGAGTCGTTTCCCAAAATTTCCCGTTTGGCTGCCATCTTTAAAAATGGCCGCCACATATAAAAAGGGCTGCCATTTTGCATTATTTGAAACAATTGTCAAAATCTCGATAACTAGAGGAGCTATTTTCATTTTTTAACTGCGTTGCAGAGGTATTAAAATAATCTATAAATCATCTCATTACGGCATTTCAAAATCTCCGACAGTTTTTTTTAGGTATAATAGTTATTACAATATAATGGCGTTGTGTACGTATATTGACATTTACTCTTTTAAAGCCCAGAACCCCAGATTTATGAAATGGAAAGCTGTTTTTTTATGATCTGAGTTCATTATTAACATGTCTGTGATGAAAATAAAAAACTATCAGAGATTTTGAAAAGGCGTAATGAAATGATTTATAGATTATTTCAGTACCTATGCAAATCAGTTTAAAAAATAAAAATCGCTCCTGTGGTTATCAAGATTTTGATAATTATTCAAAATACTGAAAAAAGGGGACCATTTTTAAAGATGGCCGCCGAACTACAGATGTAAAAAAAAAGACTCCCAGGCTAATTTTCATCACAGGGACGTCAGTAATTAATTTCAATCATTAAAAAAAAGGTGCTCTCTAAAAAACGCACGGGCTCTGTTATTATGACTGGACTATAACAGCAGATTTGGACAATTCAGTGTTTAAGGTGAAAATAAATGGAACTGATTACGAAGCACTTTTATAGCAATCGGTGTTATCGTCAGCACGGCCACCGTCACCGAACTGTCAAACATGTTGTTGTTATTTTGAATACTTACTTAAATGTTTTATACTTCTGAATAATAATCACAAACTTTAAACGGATGAGTTCTTTTTATTTATAAAGATTAATTATTAGAGTTACTAGAGAACTATATCATGGCGTAGTGTACATCGTATGAATGTAGCGAGATGTCCAATCAGCTGATCTACAGCCGACTCATATTAAACCGCGGTTTATGCACAATTCACTTTTTTTTCTTTTTTTCTAAACATTGATATAATATGCTATTTTATGAGAATTATTGGATAAATAGAATTCGCTATTCGTTTTAGTTAATCGGTATTTGTGTCGGCAAATATACTTAATTGATTATGAAGTTTGTTTTTAATATAATTGGGGTGACAGT
Organism: Symmetromphalus regularis; assembly: GCA_032355785.1. NCBI lineage: Eukaryota > Metazoa > Mollusca > Gastropoda > Neomphalida > Neomphalidae > Symmetromphalus > Symmetromphalus regularis. The sequence continues at coordinate 17,126 of JAULBS010085368.1, read as the reverse complement.
AAATTGTTGAAAATTACAGACGGGGTATAAGGGTTTTTGTCAGCCGGAAAAAACCCAATGGGATTAAAGAATTTTACATGGAGATAAAAGCTTTTATATAAGCTGTCAATTTGTTGTCAATCAAGCTTGGAGGAAATATTTATCAGTTTGTGTTCGTCTCAAATGATCGATTTGTATTAGATGTGTTTGTGGAATTTTGTTGTCAATAAGGAACTGATCAATATATTTTTCAAAGCGTGCACTTTTCAACATGTGAGAGCGGGATCTAGCTCTAACAGTAGCGAGTCTGCCTGTGAACCGGTCGGTCGTCGGATCGATCCTTTTCAGTAGACCCATTCGCAGTTTGTGCTATTTTCCTTCCCAACCAGTAGTCCACAACTTCTTTATCAAAGGCCGTGGTATGTACTGTCCTGTCTGTGGGACGGTGCATATAAAAGATCCCTTGCTGCTTATCAGAATGACCATATGTATGAAGTCCAATAGCCGATGATAAGATAAAAATCAATGTGATCAACAGGGCAATACATTTTTAACGCTTTTCATTGAAATATCTAATTTAGTATAGATCTGGTGATCCCCACCCACTGGCGTAAACAGGAATTTATACGGGACAGCAGCGGATCCAGAAGGGGGTGGGTGGGGTGGTGGCGGTGGTGTTCAGACACTCATTTTCCAGATTTTTAATTAGATATTTTCCGAGTGGAAAGAAGTGAAAATTAACCATTTTTCTCGTCCTATTCAGCCATCACATTTCCTCAACCCCCCCCCCCCCGTTCGTAAATCTTGCATTCGCGCCTGCTGGGTGTCGAAATGAGGGTGGGGAGGTGCGGATTGCACAGATAGTACAAACAGAATTGTAAGACTCTATTTTGTTTAACGACACCACTATAGCACATTCATTTATTAATCGTGGGCTATTGGTTGTGAAACATATAGAAATTCTATCACGTAGTAGTGTGAACCAGCCTCCGACAGATTTTGAACCACGGTCTTCAACGAGTGTGGAGGGGGAACGAAGACAGGGAGCTTGCTGGAATTGAAGGGGCACCGAACCAGGAGGTGGGTGCCGACATGCCCCTATTTTGTTTTGAAAATCCATTGTTTTTGAAATGTCTTTTCTGGCTAAAATCTTCAAACTATAATAAGACCCCCTGTGTACTTGGGTATATTTGAACTAAGACCACATGGCTAAGTGTTACATTGATATCATAAAGAGAAATACTGTGTACTTGGGTATATTTGAACAAAGACCACATGGCTAAGTGTTACATTGATATCATAAAGAGAAATACTGTGTACTTCGGTATATTTGAACTAAGACCACATGGCTAAGTGTTACATTGATATCATAAAGAGAAATACTGTGTACTACGGTATATTTGCGTTATGACCACATGGGTAAGTGTTACATTGATATCATAAAGAGAAATACTGTGTACTACGGTATATTTGCGTTATGACCACATGGGTGTTACATTGATATCATAAAGAGAAATCCTGGAACAGAGTATTATTTAGGCATTTCAGTTTAAATTATTCGAAGCAACAAGTGTTACGAATAGTTACGCTGTCATATCCACTGGTAATACAGCTAGTGACGAATTAAACTATTTCTCGCGAAACATAATTTTGTGACAAAGTCGAATCTTGTTTAATATCCTATAAATACGTCACTGTTCTCTGCGTATAGTTTTCATAGATAACATTATGTACCAGTGGCGGAGCCAGAAAATTAATTTAAGGGGCCCCTAAAGAATCCTCAGATTCATTAACATTAAAACAATATTAAAAATAACAATTGTTATTATAATAAATTAAAAAATAAATTGTTGTTTATATCGCTGAATTGGGGACAGGGGGTGGGTGGGTGGGGGCACGCCTATATTCGCCACTGCTTACGTAAAATTATCATTGGTATACTTGGAAAATATTCCCTAGATAAAATGTCTGCAATTTTGCAAACACCACATCTCAATATGCATAGTTCGGCTGGAAAACGACACATGTCATTAATTGTGGTGTGCAACCTATGAACGTAAACTCTGGGAGGCAAGGACGTAAATCAAACAATCAGCGTTCTATTACCCACGATTTTTGTATCTTGTCTAAAATCTGAATCACGTTTAATCTGCAGATTTTCGTAAACAACCATGAAACTCGCCGATCATGCCGCAGATATGTACGAATTCTAGACATAGTTTTGTTCTGAGAAAATGTCGCTTAGAATTATGGAAACTGCAAGGAGTTAGTGTTAGAACAAAGTTGATTAGCGGAATAGCTGGATAATATGAATATTTATGATTTGGGAGGAGGTCATAGTTTTAGAATAAAATGTTAGAATTTAAACTGAAACATTATTTTAAAAAAAAGTTTGTTTCATTTAACGACGCCTCTGGAACACTGATTTTTTTTATCTTATCGGCTATTCGACGTCATTCATATGGTCATTCTCACATATTTTGTAGAAGAAAACGGCACATACCACAACCTTTGATGAATCAGTTGTGGATCATTGGTAGGAACGGAAAATAGAAACATTGTTTGAGAGTAGAACTAAATAAATGATTATTTATATATATAAATGGTATGTTGATCATGCTCATGTCCTTATCCATGCCGAGGTGACGTCCGTTACTTGGAGAATACTCAACAAGTATAGTTATTCAGAATTCATACAGGACAATATCGTCTAAATAGACATACGAACAAATTACGTCTTAAAGACTCTACATATTGTTCCTGCAGACAGACAAAAAATCAGTCACCATAGCAAATTATCTATACTACTACTACTACTACTAATAATAATAATAATAATAATAATAATTTAACAACAACAAAATCTCATCTATTTCGTAGACCATCTTGAAATGTAGACATCCATGAAACATTTCTTCTTACGTCCAACCAATCAGCAACCTGAAACGTACAGCAAATTAGCCATGATCGGCGATAAAGCACGACCCACCTATTAGAATAAGACCTGTCACAGAAATGAACATACCTCCTAAAACACACCACCAAAAACATAACACATCTGCAAGTTGGGAATTGTCCCCGCGCGAAAGCACGTGCAAGCGACAGGTGATAAAGCACAACTGGCGGGAAAGAAAGACGTTTCCTGTCCGCCATTTTGACATAGCTCGTAATTCCGGGTGTCACGGAGGTGTGACACATCTTGTCAGGTTACGACAACATTAGTGTTTACATTTCTTAAAATAACAAATTGGGACATGTGTTCTCTAAAAGATGGATATTAATTTTATTGAAAAGGAAAGACATTTTACGTCACAAAACATGACTTCTGTTTGGGGTTTTCCCGCTTGGCAGTTTCACCCTACTGACCAGCATGTCGCCAATTTTAGTATAATAATAACGAACACAAATTACACTGTGAATGTCTGTGGCAATTAAATTAAAATAAATAAGCAGATGGTGGTATTTCTGTACAAATGCATTGGAGTAGCTTGGGCTTTTTTTCTAGTGCGGCAATGCTAGTTATTTCTCGTATTTTAATCAACTTTTATAATATTAATCACATTAATTTTTTGTCTGCAACAAAATCTAGTGAGGCAGTTGCCTCATTGCCTCAATAGAAACTACGCCACAGACATGTTAATGAATGTCCAACACAGTATTGAGACACAATATAGTCCGGAGAACACACTCACATAAATATAGGAATTTTTCACGAAAGATCAGCACACACTTTCCCACAAACACAAGAGTTCTTAAACGCAACTAATCATTGAATATTTATTTTCGACAAAACCCTTTCTGAAACATATTATTAGTTTTTATTTGGTGAGTATAATTCAAACTGATAGAAATGTTATAATTTTATTGAATTTCAAACATAATTTACGTCAGTTTTGTTAAAAGTAACGTACGCTAATGCATTATGTTTTAAACTGTTTGCATTAAGCAAATGTGAAACGAAAATTAATTTTCTAGAAATACAAACGGACAATATTTAATGTTAAACTCACATTAAATCAAATATATTCACAGTTGCACTTTTACTCACATGTTATATAATGCTTATGCTATATATATATATATGTGTGTGTTTGTATGTATGTGTGTGTGTGTTTGTGTGTGTGCGTGTGTGTATGTGCGTGTGCGTATGTGTATATGAATGTGAGTGTAAAAACACACACACATACACACATATATATACACACAATACACACGCATGTATACATACACACGCTCGCGCACACGCACATACACACGCAAACTAATAATAAAACATTTGAAGGTTATTTGATCAGGCTCTATCGGTAGCTTGTTATTACGATTGAATGGCCCCTAAACAGAGCTCAATGTAAGCGAAGTCAGTTTAACTTATTCACATGGTCGCCATAACACTGTCATGTTGACACTGCTCTATCCGCAAACATATAGCAAGAAATAGATCAATTTATTCACACTAAATGTGTGTTGTAACATATATTTTCACAAACTTTTCTCATTATGTCTGACCATAAGTTCTTGATTCCCACGACCCTATTCAGTGATTCCGTCGCCCTTATTAATGTCCACTTTAGCAAAATCAATTTTAATTAACTATTACAGACATCATGACGGCCACAGACGTAAATATTGGCAAACATGAATATTCTCAAAAAGAAATTCTACTCAAGACATAATTTACCTTTCCAGAAATACTTTACAATGGTAAGAAAATAGTAAATTCTCTTTTCGTGTAATATATTTTTAAAAAGTGCAGAGGTTGCGTTTCTGAAAGCTTACAGCTTGTATACTAGATGTATTTATGTCATATTAATGGTCATAAAAAGATAATATATTTCTGCTTGATGACTAAATAGATAAAAAAACAAATTCATGCATTATAGTGTATATATTTCACCGACGCTAACCAATGGCGGCCTATAGAAAGTGCAATGTACACATTAAAGGAAAAACTGTCTGCAATAGACACATACTTTCTTCTGCTTCGTTTGTTTTTATGGGGTCATGGAGTAAATTTGTGTTAGTACATAAACCACAGCGTGAAGGCAGTTAGCTGTATAAAGAATGATATTTACAATGTGCAGCGCACTGGAGCACAATTTGACGACACCTTAACGCTTTGGTAATCATAGGCTATTAAGGTTATACTTCGTACATCACGTAGCAAGAAAAAAAATATTAAAATACACGAGCTGTAATATAAACGGTATCATACTGAAATTCATTTAGTATTTTATTTATAATCCGCTCATGATCAAATTATGGTTTTATTTTTGTTAGAGAATCCGTAAATTGAAGCATAATTATTACTTTAATTTCAAAATAGTATAATGGTTAAGCTGCATATAAAATTATATTATAATAGATAAATTGGACCAGTTATCAATATCATACTCTCCATATAATAATTATGATTAGAAGTGCATTGTGTAATAACTGTCATATCGTATCTTTTCGTGATCAAAACACACTAAAACACTAGGAACAAATAAATAAATAATACGTGTAATAATAATAATAATAACGTCACATGAACCTTAATTAATTTGTTGAGTATATTATAAGAGGACATTGTATAGCAGATATACATTGTACTGCAATTGCCATACATCGAGAAATAAGTGGCAGATGTCTTCTATTAGAAGCATTTCATTCCATATCGTATAATATTAGCACGTATAAGTCAAGGACTGGTGTCGCCAGTCCAGATGACCAGTCCTAATGCATCTTTACTATTTCCTTCCTTACTATACAAACGCAGTGGATATTGTTGATTGTCGCTTGACATTTGGCATTTGGTAGATCCCATCAGATTGATCGAATCCCATTCTTAAGATGGTATTTAAAGCGAACTGGGTAGCGGGTGGTAGCACATGGGTGGTAGCACATGGGTGGTAGCACATGGGTGGTAGCACATGGATTGAGGGTCTGCTAGAGGTAGAATGTGTCATCGGATCGAATCCTTTCAGTGGACCAATTGGATCATTTCTCTTCAGCCATGCATTGGTCTACTACTAATGTAACAAATTCGTGGTATATCCCTTCAGTCTTACAGCAGCCTTGTTGCTAAACGTAAAGAGTAGCTTGTGTGGCGGTATCGGGATTCCTTGAAACCAATGTGCTAGTTGTCGTTAAATAGCAATCTATTCGTTTAAAGAGAACAAATGAATCTATTAATAACTACTACGCACTTAATAAACTAGTGATCGTTAACTAAAATTCTGGTTGGTTGGTTGTATTTATTTTCGTGCTTATATCCAATTAAGGTTCAAACACGATGTCCTGGGCACACAACTCAGGCTCCTGTGCTGTCTGTCCAGGACCGAGGTTAATGCTAGTAGGAGAGACGAAACCCGCTGGTTTTCTATAAACAGCGAGGAATCCTTTATATGCACTATTCCACAGACAGAATAGCACATACCATGGCCTTTGTTAAACCATGGACATTGTGGACTACTGGTCGCACTAACACTTTCTTACTGCTAAACAGTAGATTGTGTAGCTGTGACGGATTTCCTCTGAAGACCATGAGTCACAGAAGACCATATGTCTGACACCTAATAGTCGCAGAATAAACAATGTGCTTAGGTGTCGTTAAACAACCAATCCTCTCCTTTCGTTAACTAGATGGGAATGAAAACCATATCTATAACAACTATATACTTAAGACGGACTTCACTCTTCTTTGAAATGGGGTTAGCGTAATTCGATCGGTTACGCGGATTACTCGGATAAAAGACACAGGTTTGAGCGGACACCTGCTCAATTAGGCTAGAATTACTGTATTAAGTAGTGTTTTGTCGGCGACGCTATAAACCTCTACACTAAAGGATATAACTTGCGACAAATATCGAGTTTCTACGACGTGACAAAATACGTTAACTTCTTTCTAGGCTGGCGTTTTGTAGTTACTTGTGAACGTTTACAAAGCTGGAAAGTCAATTATTTAAAGGAAACCATTCGCCACATGGCGATATCTGTAAACAAGTGATGTGATCCAGAATTAAACGCATGACTATGCCAACGTTGAGATAGTTTGTTAAACGAATAAGAGGAAAAGGAAAGAGGAACTACTGTTAGCACACTTTAATTTAAAACAGATTTTCTAAAGAAACAACCCAAATTTTCTAGAGGAGAAAAACGCTACCACCCGAAACACGTTTCTTTTATTGACTTTGTTCTCAGACACGATTAAAAGTTTAAGGAGCCTTGGTAGTCCTGTACACCCCTTTCCCCTTCGGACCCTCCCTTTAAAAAGTATTAGACGGAGTACAGAGAATGTATAGGCAATATAATGATTCCAATATAAACACTCCACATATAACCTATAGTGCTGTATACGAGTAACATGGCATAGACAGATTCAGGGATGGGGGCCCGGGACCAAAACACTATCTTTGAAACCCTTCCGAAAAATCTGTTTACCCCGCTTGCATATTCGCCCCGTATACATGATTCATAATTCAGATTTGCTAAACTGTATTACTTGATTATACGTTGCCATTGTGGATAAAGAGTCGTATTGGCGTCTTTAAAATGTCAGTTGTCAATTCAATAAAAGCGCGTAGAAAAACATATGTTTTACATCAAGTTGGCAAATTTGTCACGACGTCTATTGGCATATTTATTTCAACTTTAAACGGAACTGACGTGGGTCCGACCACACCGATTTACTGACACTGAATTAATTACTGCTCCCCACAATATATAGTCCTTGTGATCGTATCACGTGACATGTCGAATACACATCGGAATATCTGAGTATGGGGAGCGATCCGAAAACCGAAATTTATCGCTTTTAAATGTGTAGAGACGTTGCGAAGTCTTGTGTTACCGCGACCGTTCCGAATTCGTGTTCCTGTTACGGTCTGAGGACGTTCTGTGCCACGATAAGATTTTTGTTTTTAAATCATTAAAAAATCCCAACAAATTCCTGCGATTTTAGAACTGATCGTCCATTTAGTGGCGAATTCCTTTGGGTATGATAAGCTACTATCATTGGAAGGATTGGTTTTGTGTTCTCAACCCCACCGCAGAACACATCAATCTCCATACGGGCACCTGACAGGCGTAGTTTGGTACCGTTACTTGAAACTACTTTAGTCGGGACACAACAAGCTCGCTGGCATCCATACATCTTAATGCAGTATTTCCCCCGCCAAGTACCCCGGAGCGAAGTATGAAGAGAAGCAATATAAATCTTTCTTTTACCCACAGACCACAGGCAATGCTTTTTGGTCGGTTTGTGAGGGAACCTACAGTGCATAGTGAAAGACCGTACCTAAAATTCAGTCAGGATTTCCTTAGATTTCTTGGTTTCGCAGCTTGTAAAGCATTACTGCGGTGCCGTATATATATACTCTTCCAAAAAATTACGGGAACCTGAAATATTAATGTTAATATCAACTATTAGAGCGAGCATACGTTTTGAAGACAGACATCCTTGTAAAGAACGTTCAGGTCTGTGTATCATCTGGAACATGATAGGGAGACATGTGCGTCAACGTCAAAGACCGCCGAAAACGTTAGCGGAACTTCTCCAGGCGCCGCAAGAGGAGTGGAATAGACTCCTTCAAATGGTCATTGGGAGACTCATACGCAGCATGCCTCGTTCACTGAATTAATGTTTGAAACATCGTGGCGGTATCGCCCAATAATGATTTTTTTTTTTTTTAAATTCAAATTTCACCTGAACCCACTCGTCCTTCAAGATCTTTGTCCCTCATAAAACCTACTGTAATACTGAACTACCGGTTGTAATGTTTGCCTAATTAATTCACTATTATCATATGACAATTCGCCGCAGTTAATAAACCTTATAATTTTGGCAATTGTAGATATTTTATTAGAGTTCCACTACTTTGTTGAAGAGTATACTATTCTCCAATCAAAACAATAACTTAATGGCATTGACTGCCAACAACACTGTCAGCATTGCATGGTGTCGCAGGTGGTAAAGGATTGCCACATAAACAAGCATACAAAGCAATCCAAAGAGTACTGAACGTCAAAAACAGTCAAGATTGCACCGTTTCACAGTTTGGAAAACACTGCTACTGTGCGATGTAAACTTCTTAAAGAATAACTCGATGGTGTTGACTACTCAGAATTTTGTCTGAATTTCATGTTTTACGGGTTTTAAAGCATCAGCGCACTACAGTATGTAAAGTGAAGTTCGTTTTAGTTAACGTCGCCTCTAGAGCACATTGATTTTTTATCTTATCATCGATTATTGGACGAGAAGCATATGGTATTTTTGATATATTTGTTTAGAGGAAACCCGCTGTCGCCACATATGGTACTATTTCCGATAAGTAGCAAGGGGTCTTTTATATGCACTTTTCCACAGACAGGAGAGCACATATCACGGCCTTTCATGAACCAGTTGTGGACCGCTGTTTGGAACGGAAAATAGCCAAAACAGCAAATGAGTCTACTGAAACGCAGTTTGAGTTAGTCTGCATGGACTTTCTCACCCAAAACAAATATACGATTTTCGGTGGATATGTGATACAAATTTATCATTGTTACGTCTATCATAATACTTACCATTTGTTTGACTTACATAGCCAAAGGGCGGATCCATTCAACCTACAGTCGGGGGAGCATGTGTACACGCTAAGTATACCTGACAAAGTAAAGGAGTACATTAAAAAACTACCCCTATTCTATCTATAATTTTAAACGGGTTTCTTCTGTAAGACGTCAGTTATTAAGACATCGGATCGATTCTTCTTAGACCAATTTGTAGATTGGTCTATATGTAGATTGGTCCACAACTGGTTCATCAAAAGCCGTGGTATGACCTGTCTTGTCTACGGGAAAGTGCATACAAAAAAAACCTTATTACTCATAGGAAAGAGAGGCCTATGTGGCGACAACAGGTTTCCTCTAAAGAAATATTTAAGAATGACTATATATTTGACTTCCAATAGCCGATGATAAGATAAAAATAAGTGTACTCTAGAGGCATCGTTAAATAATACAAATTATACTTTTAATGCAAAAGTTATTTTCCTTTACATAAAACTAGGGTAAATATTTCATACTGTTCTATCTAGTGGCATTTATTGCACTATTTGTGCGTACTAATACACCACTAAACAACTTAACGAGGAGGTAAAATATCCGTGGGAGAGCAGAACCAGTCAAGCAGGTTTAGATGTTTATGATCCTACTAAAACAAGAGTTAGAAGTAACGGAATGCCCATTTAATCACACTCCGGTACATTGTTTATTGGCTGATTAAGTCACGCGCTTTTATAATTTTAAGTTTATTTTCATTTACTTTTTATTTTAGTTTTTTAATGATTACGGTTTCTAACGTAGGATTAGTGTTTTCTGTATCCACTTGTTGTCTCGATCGAATCAAACACACTTAATGGTACGAACTTTCGCAAGAATAACAAAGTCGACATCTCGAGCTAAATTAGTGTGTGTTCTTGAATCTAAAACAGGACTTAATAGATATTTAGTGAAACAAATAAACACACACGCACGCACGCACATATACATATGCACACACACACACACACACACACACACACACACACACACACACATACACACACACACACACATACATACACACACACACACATACACATACATACACACACACACACAAACACACACAAACTTCCCTACCTTTCCGTGGCAGTGGATTTTCTTGATCCGCCTCTGATAGGTACGATATCGCAACAACAACAACTATAATAATATTAATAATAAAAATTTTAAAGGTGTAGATAGTTCATGGTCTCAGATTTTTAAAACAAGTTTAACGTTACTAATACTAAAACAATATTTAGAAGCAAACAGGGCAAGATTTGTAAGTGGTAAATGGGACAATTTCTCCGGAGCCCTTGCCTACGGGACCACCTAGACATAGAACTTCCTTTATTAAAAAATGTAATAATTATAGTTCTATTCATTCATTTAAGTTTATCTTTTAATTTGTCATGTAACTTAATTTCTATGTTGAGGGACCCCGAAACTGAAGTGCTCCGGGTCCCACAAGGTCTAAATCCGGCCCTGGAAGCAAACACATACACTATAACTTGAAGTATTTTCATACATCTTTACGCCCCACTTGTGTCACAGGAGTAAAACTCTATCTTTACAGTCTCAGACTGGATTGGTTAACATTCATCACGTGGCGAATATGCCGTCTAAAAATAAACGCATATATAAGCACACCACGCGTCTTTGTTTATGTCAGTGAGACGTTCGGGCGGGACGTGTTCGATCGATTCGCGTTGAACGCATCCCGAGTGACTGGGCTGTGTCGCAATAACAAAGATATTTAGTGACTAGTCTGATGTTTACTCCAGTATTTGGTTGCAAAACTTCACGCGCTTACTGACTCACAAGCCCACATACCAAAACAACAATTCTGAAGGACAAATACACTAAAAAAAATTACACATATACAAGGAAATACAATAAGTTAATATTATTAATACTAAAATAAAAATTGCGAAGCCCACATACCTTTTTCATACATATACAAGGAAACAAAACAAAATTAATATTATTAATAACGCATATAATTTAAATTAAATACATTATTTAACTAAAATAATACAAAAATAAAATTAAGTACATTTTTATATGCACGTTAGTAATACAATTTTATCTTATTTTGCGATTTTTTCACTTATATAATGAAACAGAGTGAGTTAATATTATTAATACCAAAATAATTCCTAAGGACAAATACTTTCTTTTACACATATACAAAGAAACAAAATTAATATTATTAATAACGCATGCAATTTAAATTACATACATTATTTAACTAAAATAATACAAAAATTAAATTAATATTATTAATAACGCATGCAATTTAAATTACATACATTATTTAACTAAAATAATACAAAAATTCAATTAAGTAGATTTTTATCTACACATTTGTAATGCAATTATTTCTTTTAAAATTTTAGGTAGCACGAATTTTTTAATAACAAAATGGGAAATTTATCGTGGTAAACATTGCACATTGAAAACACAATAGTATGCATAATAACAACGCAATCATAAACACAATCATTGACACAACAACTCAAAATTGATACAATAATTTATCAATATTTTATTTGCTGTTCTTCATATTTAATTATATTTACTGCTAAATTAAAAAAATAGGTGTTTCTGTGTGTGCGTGTGTGTCTATGTGTATGCGTGTCTATGTGTGCGTGTGTCTGTGCGTGTTTGTGTGTGTGCGTGTCTGTCTGTCTGTCTGTCTGTCTGTCTGTCTGTCTGTCTGTCTGTCTGTCTGTCTGTCTGTCTGTGTGTGTGTGTGTGTGTGTGTCTGTCTTTCTGTCTGTCTGTCTGTCTGTCTGTCTGTCTGTCTGTCTGTGTCTGTATGTGTGTGTCTGTCTGTCTGTCTTGATTACCATACGACGTGTGTATGTTTTAATACCAAGCAATGGTTCTATGTCACAAACCGCTAAAATATTGAGAAATAATTTTCACAAATATCTTAATATTAAATTTTCGCAATAACTATGATCTGTTGCTTCCTGGTGTTCTCTCAAAAATTAATTCCCTCTATATAATTACCTTTATTATTTGAATTTAGGGATAACGTATTTAATATTTACTCCAGTAATTAATAATTTGTAATTCCATATGAATAGGCACATATTTATACATATGGGAACACGCATGCCATCATATTATGTGTATTATTACAATATAAATAATAAAATAGTATACGTACTCGAATTAATTGACAGTCAGTATCAGCTAGGAATCACAATGTATATTTAAGTTTACTATATACAAAAAGATTTTAAACTGAAACAATTTTATATATATTATTTAATTCAACTTTGATTTTATTAATAATTAAAATGATTTAATAATAATAATAATAATAAGAAAAAATATATTAAATACAATAATAATAATAAATATAATAATAATAAGATGAAGAAGAAGAAAAATACAATAAATACAATAATAATAGTAAATTATAATATAATAATAATAAAAGCAATGATAATAAAATAATAATAAATATAATAATAATAATAATAAATACAATAATAAGATGAAGAAGAAAAAATACAATAATAATAGCAAATATAATATAATATAATAAATATAATAATAATAAAATAATAATAAATATAATAATAAAATAATAATATAATAAATATAATAATAATAAGATGAAGAAGATGAAAAAGAAGAAGAAGAAACGGACATTGAGATATTACAATTTATATGATGCTTCTTGTTTGTTCGGGCAAGTTGTTAGTGAAACATTGTCTTTGACATTCTGGAAACGATATAACACTTTAAAAGTGCGCTATGTCAAGGTAACTTACGATGTCCTCTACAACAGTAAATTAATGTCCTAGATGACCCGTTTTTCTTAAGCAAGCCCCTGTAGGTAACCACCCGTAGGTAACTACCCGTAGGTAACCACACGTAGGTAACCACCCGTAGATAACCACCCGTAGGTAACCACCCGTAGGTAACCACCCGTAGGTAACCACCCGTAGATAACCACCCGTAGATAACCACCCGTAGATAACCACCCGTAGATAACCACACGTAGGTAACCACCCGTAGATAACCACCCGTAGATAACCACCCGTAGGTAACCACCCGTAGGTAACCACACGTAGGTAACCACCCGTAGGTAACCACCCGTAGGTATCCACCCGTAGGTAACGACACGTAGGTAACCACCCGTAGGTAACCACCCGTAAACGAACGACAAGATCAGTGTTGGCGGTTAATGTTAAACCAAATACGAATGTTTGGAACCAGTGAAATAAATAAATAAATAAATAATTCAAACACTGCGTTTCCGCCCCTACCCACTACCAGTATGATTCGCAAACAAAATAAATGTTTACATTAGTATTAAGAGAGGTGTGTGTATATATATATATATATATACATAGACAGACAGACAGACAGACAGACAGAGAGACAGACAGACAGAGAAGAGAGAGAGGGGGGTGTTATTAATTAAAGATGAGCCTGAGTGTCATTGAAATATGCTATATTCGCGGAGCCCCCAGACCCCTCGCCCTAATTTTGTGCTTTCACTTAGGTATAGCTACGCCCCTGCTAGTTGTGTTAGGCAGCACACGTAAATTTACACTCGGGTTCAATGTAAAACTACGTTTACACGTTTTTGAGAATAGCTTTTAGTAGTGCATTTACGTTTACGTTTACGTCTACGTTTACGTGCAATTTACTACTTACACTTTATCGGGAATAGGGTCCCCCTGGAGTCGAAATGGGAACGTCTGTGTTCACAAATTTCATCAACTTGAGCTTATTATTGTTATATTATAATAGTCTATTTTAATAACTCGTCCAGAAGTGGGCGTATAAATAAGTTATACCCACATTTACTCTGTGTATCGGTGAATATATTACAGTTCAAGTCGTGAAAAAACTGTAGGATATTCAACGATATACCTCGTAAATTGTAGGTTTAACTAATTACTATTACATACTAGTTCGTTGATTATACTTATTTTCGTGCTTATATCCAATTAAGGTTAAAGCACGCCGCCCTGGGCACACAACTCGATAAGCTGTAAGGGATCTTTTATATGCACTATCCCACAGATGGCCTTTGTTAAAACAGTTGTGTAGCACTGGTCGGTGTAAATGGTATACACCTACCCACTAAGCCTTGCAGAGCACTCAGTTTGGGGTGGAACCGATAATGAGATTAAAAATCCCGTGCCTCGAGTGATATTTGATCCCAGCACTTAACAGCCACGAGTCCGATAGCTTAATCACTGCGACACCGGAGCCGATATTAAATACCCTGATATAACCTTTTTAATGGTTGTGTTGTAACACCTCATTGCTTTTCCTCTGTCATCCACCAATATTTCTACACAAATTATTCTTAATATTTTATATTAGGTTTGAATATTTGACCTGGTATCACGACATGAGTCTCATCTCGCGGACCGCTATCAGGGCTACTGGGGGAAATAAGCCGCGAGGCACTATATGGGTCGTTTTCATTCTGTTTGAACATTTAAAGTCATCAAACCTTTCATTATGTTACAGTTAACTTATTCTGTTCTAAAAATTCTTTAGGTATGTTAGAAAAACTGATGATATAGATAAAACAACTTTTAAAACTCAATTTTCTCAAAATGGCTACCTGCATACCTTTCAACTTCAAATATCCATAACTTCAAGACCATCTATAGTAGAAACTTGATTCAAGTATCAAAATGAAGAGCAGTATCTGAAGTTTATAACAATGTCAATAGCTTAAAACAACTAAAATTCAAGTTAAGACTCATTTCGTGGCAGCAGGTCACATATGTTTACATGTTATAGTTGAACACAAACAGAATTCCTCCAATACAGAGATGATTATTTTTTGTGGGTTTTCAAGGAAAAATCAAACAAGAGACTTTTGGAGTTGAGAAAGGCAACCAACAGATGACAAATACATGTAACCAATAACATCATATGAATATCAAAATATATATATGATTTATGTAGAATGTTAATATTAAGAAACATTTGCTTGTTTCAACCTATAATGTTTCTCTCATATTAAGCATGCTTTTAAATGTATTTTAAAACATCAATATATTTTATAAAAATGTTAAGTTCGTTAAAATTATTATGATTGTGAATTTTATCATACATTTTCCAATATTGTTCACAGGCACAGCAAATTTCTTTATGGGTGGTTTAATGTAACTAAAAACACTGTGGATACAGAATCACTAAATACACACAGAATATAAACATTTTCTTATATTAAACATTTAACTTCTTTTTGGGGCTTTTATGGCTTTTTTTAAAGTTTCAAAACTGACATTTGTTAGTTTGGAATTTTTCAAATATAAAATTCCAGCCTCCATCTGGCATAGGTAAAGCCATGACTCATGAATATGTTATAAAGACATAATCAATAGGAAACCTTTGTGCTGGTCAGCTTGTAAAGCAAGTTATCTTCCAACTCTTTCATTTTTCGCTTATTTGCAGTAACATCTGTCACAAGTTTTACTCTGTCAGCTTCTAGCTCCTAAAAAACAAGAATAAACAAAGACAGTGAGATACAAATACAAATGATCTGCAAGGTCATAAAATTATTAACAATACAAAAATAAATCATCCGTACAGTTTTAGCTATAAAGTGCAAAACCATCAGTTAACCGTCTAGTTAATTGTAATTTACAAGTAATTAAAAGCAGAAATATATAATCCAGGTTACAAGCTGTGCAGTATAACCGTTCTCATAATTAACAAACAGTAACTTTCAAAATCCCTGAAGTCCTCAAGTCGACAAAGAACACATTTGCCTCTCATTTTGTTCAGAAGAGACACATAATAAAAGATAATATTTTTAAATTCTGGAAATATATATGCACACAGGATTTATTATGAACAGGATTCTTGCACATTTTTCCTAACCAAAAAAAAAAACTTTTCAAGATAGGTTTTTGCAATTTTCAAAGATATATTTTGTTATCAAATCAGCCAGTCATCCACAGGTTTTTAGATGGAAACTGCACAAGTACAAAATTTGTCACGATGCTAGTTACAGTCATGGTTAATTTAGTATTATCACTTGATATAGGACATTTACCTGTACCGAAAAACAAGCAAAATTCAGGGTTAGTTTGAAGATTAAGGGGAGGTAGAGAATTAGGGTCCTTTCTTTTTTTGGAACATATAAGACAGAAATTAAATATTTTCACAGACCTATTGACAAACCTGAAATTCAAAGACATTCAAGACTTTGAAAAATTATTTTTTTAATAAAGACTTTCAAAGATTTTCAAGATGCACAAGAAACCTTATGAATTTCTGTGGGTTTTCAAGGAAAAATGGAAGCAATAAAGAAAGTTTTGTTTTGAAAATGAATTGTTCTTTTAACATTCTAATATTTAATAAATATTTACACATTTCTCTGTGAGAATGACACGGCCCAGCAACTGATCCTCCAAGCCTTTCATAGTCACTGTGAAGTCAATAATAGATGTTCTGGCACTAACCTGAATTTACAGATAATGCATTAAGTTACCAATAATAATAACCAATGTGTGTAGCAATCATATACAAGTCTTTCATGGTCACTGTGAAGTCAATAATTGATGTTCTGGCACTAACCTGAATTTACAGATAATGCATTA
>JAULBS010085367.1:0-34005 GCA_032355785.1 Symmetromphalus regularis | reverse complement strand
TTTGCTTTAATAAATAAATCTTTGCAAATATGACATTGATATTAAATTATGATAAATATATTTATAAAATAATAATCATGTACCATAAAAATAAACTACACAAATAATTACTTAACTTCCCCATTTTTATATGGATTTGTCCGACATCTGCAGAAAATCAAATATAGCGGTCAAAGCAAGTTCACTTAGAAATATGAAAACAATAATTTTGACTGCAGCTCAAACAATACAAAACCAATACACATAGCAATCGAGACAAAAAATAGGACATTTATTTTTATTAAAAAAAAAAATCAACATTAATGAGACAAGTTATATATTTTGATTATATATTTTCATTTTTATTTGTCAATATCCATCTTCCAAGTTGTGTAAATGTCAGCAAAGTTAGCCGGACGACCAGATAAAACTAAGTCTAAGAGATTTGAGAATAAGTTAATTTAAACGTTATTTAAAATTATAAATAAGACTTTTCGAAAGTGATTATTACAGTGCCCCACAAATTTTCTTGTCTTAATTATGATTAACTCGTCAAATTTTGATTAAATTATTTTTAATGGTGTGTTTCCTGATAGATATTTCATCAAACACCATTCACTGCTTCAGTACCCTCTTTAAAAATCATTAAAATGTCAGCTTTAACTTTATTATTCATTTATTGTGTATCTATTAACATATTGCAAGATAACAACCGTGTCTCTAGATCTACTTCTTCTAATGGTTCTTGTTTTACTGACGCTGCCATTTTCAAAATCAATCTGTTAATGTTAGTTTTGCTCTCTAGACATGCTTTGCTACTGACAGCGACATGCTTTTTCTATAATACCGGAAGTTTACATTTTTGTAGGACAAGATTCGCAGTAAATAATTAACTGATAAAATTAATGATTTCTTTTATTCTTTTAATTGTATAATTATAATGAGATATTACCATATACAATAATATTTAATTTCAATTTGGTATTAAATTTAATATTTTGTATTTCTTTCATTTATTTTTGTTACGAGTATGCGGAGTTAATCATGACGATCATGTCGGAAGCACAGGTTTGTGACTAGTTTCATGATGATTTGTATTGCATATAAGGTACTAAGGTATTATTTATATGCAGAATAAAATTGAAGCATTTGTTTTTATTGTTTTCTTTCAGATTGAAGTTACTGAGGGGTGTAGATTACCAGTTTTATTGAAAAATGGTGGCGGTTGGCGTAAGTATTTTTATTTATGGTGGCGCCATCTACCTTTTGTCACAGTAATTTCCCCTGACGCAATAAGGGAGACAATTTAAATAAACTGTTATTTAAACCAGTTTTGAGAGCAGACTATGTTTTGACACCATCATTCATTTTATTATTCTGTAAACAACATTATTCAAATTACTATAATTAGTTTAGAAGGTATCAATCACACTATTTTTGACACCAAACATGATATTCAGCAGTGGATCCAGAAGGGGGTCCAGGGGTCGAGATCCCCCATTTTTTAGAATTTCCTTTTTTTTAAACATATATTTTCTGAGCAGAAGGACATGAAAATTAATCATTTTCCCCCAGTCCTATTCATCCATCACATTTGACCCCACTTCCTTTCAGAAATCCTGCATCTGCAACTGATATTGGCTCAGTTCTGGGCTGTATATTGTAACTAATTTATGTTAAACTTAAAGCTTAAGATAAAAGAGTTTTACATCTATTATAATTTTTATTATTGAGTAGTGTTATAAATAAATTAATTCATTAAAAACATTACCCATTCATGTTTAAACAAAATTTGTATTACTTTACACTTAAGATTTTATTGTTACATTTATCTATATTTCTCACAGATATTGCTGAGGTTCTGAGCAAAAAAGATGTTAATGCAAAACCACTGTACTACATTCATTATGAAGATTGTGAGTATAACTGTTGTATGCATGAAATATTTAAAACAGATATTTGATGAAAACATTACACCAGGATTAAAATCCTTCATTCCATTATCTCAATTTTAGTGTTATCCAAAAATGTTTTTATCTAAAATAAAAAATTTTATCATATGTAATAATGTTATTAAATAGATTTTATTTTACTTAATTTTTAATTTGGGGTATTTCAAAAAGAATATTGAAAAGAGATTAATTTTAACTAAAATAAAAGATATAATCTGCATAGTAATTATGTGTTTTCTGATTTCTGGCAGGTTGAGCACTGATAAAAGACTATCAGGTAAATGGCTTGGTCAGCTTCTAGATATTTTCTTTTTTATTACTATTGTTTTTATATTATCTCTGATAATTTTTATTTATTACAGTCAATAAACGACTTGATGAGTGGGTTCCTGAAGAACGTATGGACATCAATAAACTGGAGCTACCAAAGAAGGATGCCAAGACCCCTAAGAAGGAATCAGGAAAATTGGGAAATGGGTCAAGACCCTGTAGCCCAGATAGGGATATGATGGTATTAGTTGTAGTGTTTTCCTATTGCATCTCCATTGTAGTACTAACAGTAAAATAATCAGATATTTGGTTTGGATAAAAAAATAATCCAACCCATCCTTTAAAATGATGAGAAGAGTCAGATTACATATTTCTTAAAAGAGGGTTTTTGTTGGAGGAGGGTGGGGGGGGGGAGGAAAATAAAAAAAAAACATTTGGTCAGATCTTCACAATTTTGAACAGAATCAAGAATTAGTTTATTCATTAAGATAATAATTTATGGTAGGTACACAGAATTCCTTGGACAAAACTCTCGTTCAGCCTGGTTCTGCGGTTGTGTCCATAGTTGTGTTTATTGCATGTACTTTTTGTATCAACTATGATTATATTTTCTTTTAGAATGGAACAGCCACCAACCTGTTCACGATGCCTTTGATTGACACAACTCCAATCCTACCTGGATCTGTCATTGGAGGGGGAATGAAGAAATCTATAGGAAATAGCAGGAAAAGGAAAATCGAAGAAGATGTAAGAATTATTCTCATGGATTCACAAAAAATGTCTTCAGTTAAAGCCAAAGTGCACTTTTTTTAAATATGTGAAAGCTCTTTTCTTGTATATTGTAAAAAGATGCACAAATGTTAATGAAAATACTTACATTGCATTTTTAAAATTCTTTTATATGACTGATGTTTGTACAGAATGATTCTCAAGATGGCACGCCTCAGCTGCCAAGACAGACCGGCAGTATGGTAGCTCATCATGATGACATAGTAACACGCATGAAAAATGTGGAACTTATTGAGATTGGTCGGCATCGGATCAAGCCGTGGTATTTTTCACCATATCCACAGGCAAGCTTCTTCATTGTTGTAGTTTTACAAATGTTTAGATAGAAGCTTAGACTAGTGTGCTACATATATATTAATGAACCAGTGAATTGTTCACTAACAAACAACAAAAATATAGCTGGAAAGACTTGCTTGTTGATTTTTGGAAATGGATATTCAGGGTAATTTTTGAGTAAACAAACATATTACATTTATTACATCATTTTCTATTTACCTGTCGAGTCATCAATATGTTTTAAGTCATGTATTTTTTGTGTCTTCAGTTTTTCAACCATTCTCGAACTGTTTGGACTTTATTATAGCAATCCAATCATTTTGGAGTTCTTTGTTTATGTTTAACACTAGCTACGTCGACAAAATAAGTTGTACAGATAACTTTTAAAATTGATATATGGTCTTTGTACATAGTTGTTGGTCGCCAGTAAGTATCTTTATTACTATAATGTGCTCTGTGTAGCTGGTTACTACATATTCTTTCTCTCTTTTTAGGAATTGACACATTCCCCAATTGTATATATTTGTGAATACTGTTTGAAATACTTGAAGAGTAACAAATGCCTGGAGAGACATCTGGTAGGTGTTCGTTTCATTTTAAATCTAGTGCTGCAACAGTATGTACAAAATACCACAAACTAAAAAGCAAATCAAAAACTTTTGTGTTAAAATTTCACATTTGGCAAATTTGAAGAGAAGCTTAGTAAACTTGTATTTCATGATATGTGTGTGTTTAATCAAGTGTTATTTTACATAAGGCTTTGGTACATACATGTACTGTGTTCGTTATATTTCATTGATCATAAATAGATTATAAAAAACTTAACTGATCAGATATGAACTTTGAAGGATTAATTTTTAAAATGTCTATCATATAATAATTTAGTCTGTACAGGAATCATCACAAAGCTATTAGATGAATCCCTGACTCATTATTTTCATCTGAAACGTTTATTTAAAAAAACTTATGATTTTGAATGTTGAACTTAATTTCAGTGGCTCTTAAAATATCTGAGTAAAATTTATGTTAACTGAATTTAGTTGAATGCGAAAGTAATATTTTTGTCTCTTATATGCAGCTTAGGCCTACATATTTTGTTGTTTTATTTAGGCCAAATGTATGTTCAGACATCCTCCAGGGAATGAAATTTACAGAAAGAACGAAATTTCATTTTTCGAAATTGATGGCAGAAAAAATAAAGTAGGTTTTTAACTAAGTGCTTTGCCTATTTGTAGAACAAAGTTTTGCTAAAAATGATACTATATATATATTGCCTTCTGACAATAAAATTATTTTTTCCAAAATGGACTCGTAATCCTTGGAAAATACAATATAAGTTAGCAAGATTTTCTCTTTGTATTGGTTAATTCTTACAATGTCAATGTTTTAAGGTACCTTAATAATTTTTATTATTTTCTTCTGGAATAACAGAATTCATACATACATATATATGTATGGTGTATTATTTAATATATTTTTTTAACTTGAAATAACATAATTCATACATACATATATGTATGGTGTATTATTTAATATATTCTTTCAACTTGAAATCACAGAATTCATACATACATATATGTATAGTGTATTATTTAATATATTCTTTTTAATTTGAATAACAGAATTCATTCATACATATATATGTAGTGTATTATTTAATATATTCTTTTAACTTGAAATAACAGAATTCATACATACATATATGTATAGTGTATTATTTAATATATTCTTTTTACTTCAAATTGCCATCACAGTGTTATAGTAGAATAATTCAGAGACAGCAGTTAAGTGCTGTTGTAGAAGAGTAAATATTACGGTCAGGTAACAGCAACCTCTCTTTTAGATTTTTTCTAATAATAACATTTATTCTTTGTCTTTTATTGCAGACCTATGCTCAAAACCTTTGTTTGATGGCAAAGCTGTTTCTTGACCACAAAACACTTTATTACGATACTGATCCGTTTCTGTTCTACTGCATGTGTGTACAAGATAACAGGGGATACCACCTGGTGGGCTTCTTCTCAAAGGTAGGTTCCCTCTAGCTAGTCCAGTTGTAGAGCGTCCTGCTGAAGTGATTTTGTTTATTTAACAATCCCACCTCACCCACCCCCACATCAGCACAAAAGTAAATATCGGTTATTGAAGGTTTCACTGGTTATGTAATCCTGCCCAGGTGAAGTGACTCATTTGATTAATCACTTTTTGAGGATCTGTGCTATGTTCTCTGTTGTTGTGAGAAAGGGGCATATAAAAGACCTCATTTCTAATTTAATAAAGTAGCTGTGTGGCAGCAATATATTTCTTCTGTGATTAAAACTGTAATTAACAAAATATCTGAGGTGCATACAAATACCACAAAAAAATCTATTTTTTAAAATAATGCATGTTAAAATTAAGAGTCTATACCTATTTTTTAAAAATTATTTACAGGAGAAAGAGTCTACTGAAGATTACAATGTAGCTTGCATATTGACATTACCACCATACCAGAGGTTAGGCTATGGGAAGCTTCTTATAGAGTTCAGTGAGTATTCAGTATTTAGTGCAATTTTATTTCATTAATTTCAAGTGGTGGAGATAACTGATCGTGATCCTGGTTCCTCTTTCTATAAGGGTTTGGTTTTACAAAAGAAAAAAAACATTGTCTATAACATTGACTTTGAGTTTTCTCTTGAAGGTTATGAGCTGTCAAAGGGTGAAGGAAAAACTGGATCTCCTGAAAAACCACTGTCTGATCTTGGTTTGCTGTCATACCGAAGTTACTGGTCTCAGACAATACTTGAAATTCTTCTTGACATGAAACCAAATGAAGCTGGGGAAAGACCAGTTATAACAATAAAGTATGTAAGAACTGAAGAAAAAGTTTTTTAATTGTGATTTAATATAGTGAACCAAAACCTGAACATTTAAATTGAAATGAGCGATGTATTAACTTTTGTGCATTGCTGGTTAACATATTGCAGTTTATTCCTTTGATTGCTGGTTTGAAATGATTTAAATTAATATTAATGAAGATATGTTTTATTTAAATTAATTTGAGTATTTGTTTATCAAGTATTCATTCCATACATAGCAGTATTTTATTAAAGTTGTATATGATTATGTTGCTATCAACTTAAATTGTTACCTTTAATAAAAGATCTCCTTTCTGTTTTGATAAATACTGGAATATCTATTTACCAGCTTCGTGAAATTAATTGTTTTAATTTGGGACCTGTTAATTTTAAATCTTCTAAAATGTTTATGAAGATATACCTCAAACTTTAAAATAGTTTTGTAACGAAAATAATTCTTTGTAGACAGTACTTAGGCATAATGTATTTATTTTCTTTTAGTGATATTTCAGAAATGACAAGCATCAAAAAGGAAGATGTAATATCAACACTTCAGCACTTGAATCTCATAAATTATTATAAGGGACAATACATTATTACCCTATCTAACGATCAGATAGAATCACACAATAGATCAATGGAGAAAAGGACAATACGAATAGATCCCAAATGCCTACACTGGCAGCCTAAAGACTGGAGCAAGCGTGGAAAGTGGTGACCATGTGATTGTTAGGATGTCTGTAATCAAATTATCAAACATCAAGAGTGCAATTCCATCTCTTTGTGTGATTAGGCTGTGTAAAATTAATTCTGTGTTGTGGCACCTCCAAAATTTGAGAATTGATGAGTGCTGCAGACAAAACATGCAATTTGATGTAGAAACAAAACATTTAATCAAGGACTTTAAATAAAAGAAGATAAGGACATTTTACCATTTTATTGTAGTAGTATAAATGTTATAATTCATTGGTCATGTTCTTAATGGGAACTGAACATTTTAAAACAAATATTTTGTATTTATGTTTGTTTAATATGTTCACTATTCATTAAAATAGGTTTTGAAAAAATCTAAAAGATAACAATGTAAGAAAGTTGCACAAAGGGGAATCAAAAAAGAATTAATTTTACCTGGCCTTAAATTAGTGTCATATTTAATGGTATGTAGTTGTGTGTTTAATTGATGATTTTAGTTGGTGAATGAAACAAAATATTATTTTTGCTGTGTATAAAAATGGGGAGAGGTCGATAAATCTAGCCCCATGATTATCAAATTTAAGTTCAACCAAAAGGCTTCAACAAACTACTGATTTTTAATACGATGCTTATTGCATGCAGTTAGAGGTCTGACTGATTTAATCCTTTTAAGTTATCACAAGCATGGTTTTTAATTTGTAATAAAAGTCAGCATCTGTACTTAACCTTACTCTGCAAGTGACTATTAAAATCAACATTCAAATGGATATTACAGACACAGATCTAGTTTATTTTAATACATTTTCTAAAATCTATCTTTCTGCCATAGATGAAAAATGCCAGGTTGGGGGTTTTCAATTAGAAATGGAAACAAAATTATGGAGAGGTGGACTCTTTAAAACAGATGTATTTTAGCATTAGTAGGTCTTCAGATCAGAAACAATTCAAACACAAAATAGCCAGCAGTTACCCAGGATTTCTAGATTTAGGTAGTGGGTTGGATTTTTTTTTTTTTTTGCTGACGAGGCGAGTTGTATACTTGCTATTTACACCTTTGGATAAGGACCTATTAGTTACTAGTAAATAAAAAATCTCTTAAACCTTCATCAGACAAATTTTGAAATACTGATGTTAATTTTAAATTGAAACATTTAAAAATAAATCTTAGGAATTTAGTGTAAAATGAACAACAGCTGGGAATGGAATGCAGTTTATTGCAATCTTAATAGATTCTAGTGTTTATAAACAGTCACTGACACAGTCTGTTTCCAAATTTACACCATAATTAGTAGACATTTAATCAGCTTAATTGTGCATTAGATAAATCTGTTGATGCGGAAAGAATCCAAGACGGAGACCTGTTTAATGGACTAGTTTATAAATAATGTTTGGTGTTAGCAGTGGTGTATTTTTTTGTTTGCTGTTCATAAAGAAATTGTGATGTTCCTAGATGTGATATTGGATTAAATAGAATAAAAGGCTAAAAGCAAAACTGGAAATTGATCTTTATTCACATTAATTTTAACAGTGGTTTATATTTTGTAGATTACATAATTATCTTTCCATGTTGGGTGTATAAATTGGTTACAGGTCTTTTGTAGTGCTTGTTCTCTTAAACTTTCTCTTCGAAATATGTAGGTTGGTCATAGTGTTTGTTATTAACCAATCAGTTTTATTGTTCTTCAGTCTGAGTTTGTGAGTGATAAATCCATCTTAATTCATTATTAACCAATATTTCTGTCTTGATATTTTGTTATAATCAGTCTAGGTTTTATAAACCTGTGTTCGTTAACATATCTCTTTCTTGTTTGTTGGGGGGGGGTATTTGTTGTCATCAATTTTTAATTAACCAGTTGTTTTCTTAGTAACAAATATCTTCTTTTTGTGTGCATGTTAATAATGTTAATAACCAGTCTCTTTTGAGGTTTTATGTGTATTACTATTAATAACTTACATGTTTTTGTGTATTAATAACCTGTTTGTCTTTTTCTTGGTGTTATTTACTTAACAACCACTCTTTCTGTTTTAATTAATCTCTCTGTTTTAACCAATATCTATGTTGTGTTAATCACTCTTTTCGAAGTTTCACATGACAGAAGTGATACGTGGGTGTTATTTTTCCAGCAGTGTAAACAGACTTTAATCTTATGTTTTAGGTCAGTTTTTGTCTTTAGCTAGATTTTTAGAACTAGCAAGTGCTAGATTAATGAACTTTGTTCACTAACCTGTAAATACTTATCTCAGTATGAATTTATAAAAAAAATATAGATTTACAAATAACACTAGTTGTAATGCAAGAATATTTAATTTTGTAGGATTTTTAATCAGTGACCTCTCTTGGTGTGATTTCAGCCATTAAACATGCCATAAAAATCATCTGTTCAATGAGTTCATGCTTGGGATTTGAGTTATTAAATATGTGGTTTTATGTAGTCTATTTATGGTGTAAATAACAAAATTAAGACTTCTATTAGAAGGTGTTTTTGGTTGCAAATCTGTAATTGTCAGGTGGGGATCAAAGGATCTAGAATATCCAGACAAATATTTTAGAGTCATTAGGCCTACAAGGTGACAAGGTTAGTCACTTTGGTACCATAGTGATAAATTCCATTAGACAGGACCCTGTAACTCAAAAACAGATTAATATTTGTAGTTGGAGTGATAATAATTTTTGTCATACATTAACTTCAAGTTAGGGACCTCAAAACGGGTCTAGTTGATTTAATGAACTATATTTTACCATTAAATTAATGGAAAACAATCAGAACATGTTACAGTTTAAAGTACAACCACACACCCCCCTCCACCACAAAATAAAATATATTGGCTTTTGGGGGTTTGTTTTAAAGATGACAAAATAATACTAGTCATTTACATTTGTACTGGAGGAAAGTGCTTAGCTGTAAATGTATTGGAACTGTTGATACATATAGGACACTATTAGAATGTTGTGTGATGGGT
Organism: Symmetromphalus regularis; assembly: GCA_032355785.1. Lineage (NCBI taxonomy): Eukaryota > Metazoa > Mollusca > Gastropoda > Neomphalida > Neomphalidae > Symmetromphalus > Symmetromphalus regularis. Next base: position 24,251 of record JAULBS010085367.1, on the reverse strand, counting down.
AAATGAGTTCACATTTAGACACAATGAATATGACATTTCATTGGTGTAGTGTAGTTGATGTGAACACAAGTGTGAGAACTTTTGCAAATAAATTATGATTATAAGGCATCAAATATTTTATTTATTTTTTAATATTGTGTGCGAGACGGTGAAACGAGTAGCACCCTGTTGGAGAAGCACAAACAGGTATTATTGATCTATCAGACTATGAAACTGGATACACATTGTGTTGATCTGTTGTAATTTTATACAAAACATATCCGAGGCGAACAAATAGCATGGAAAGGAAAGCTACTTTTACACCCCTGCACCATTTTAAAATGATGTTAAACCTGGTAATAGCAAGACAAAAATTTCACTGCCATATTACATTCAATAGTAGCAAAATATCTTTATATGCCCCCTCAAAGTCTGGATAGTACAGGCAGCTCTTGTAATATTGTTTTTCTTTTCTCTTGTTCAGTTAACTGGTAGGAAGGCGCCTACTTCTGTTATAATATCTGTACATGTGACTTCATGACATAAAGGTATTTTTTTAGAAAACAAACTGGTGTATTTTACACTAAAATATAAGATTTAATCACCTAAAACATGTCTGTCCTTACCCCAAGTAATAACGTTTTTGAAAAGTGTATCAGCAAAACTATCTGTCCAAAGACGAGTGCCAGAAATTATTAACCATGTAGAATTATTTAATCATTTTAAATTAAATAGAATTCTTCAAAGATGGTATGTATAAATATGAACTTAATTATCAGCCAATATTGTAATTCAATGACTTCTGCACAAAGCTCCAGGTTTTTTTGATGGGGAGATGGGTCCAATATGAGAAAGATAAAAAAAATTAAATGTTTCCAGTGCTTAATTTTGTGTATCTGTTTTATACATATTTAGATGACAGTAGTACAGACTGCTCACTCAAAACAGTAACAATGCTTTACTTACATCCCAGAAAAATAAAGCCAGTGCATGTATTGAAGTGACACAACCATGTATAAATAAATTTAAAAGAACATGAAGTCTGAGGCATTGCACTGAGTCCAAAAATAATATAAAGAATGTATCGCAGATATGTACATTATTTATTAAAACTAAAATCTTTCTGCACTTCTGGCAGCAACTGTTCGCATCTGGCCATAAACTTTTGATGGTGGGCTTCCTGAAAAATATAAAGAAAAATGTTATGAAAATGAATACCAACTATATCATTGAAAAACATCAAAATCTGCATAAACTAATAGTGCCAACTATAAAAATAGGTTTGTGGCAGCCTTAACACAAGTGAGACCCAAATATTTGTTTTATTAACGTAAAGAATAATTTTTATATTTATATCGCAAGAAACCTGCTGCTGCTAAACAAGCTTTTTTTCTTCCTTCTTGATTAGGAACACCACAGAAGCTAAACTTTTTGATTAGTTACAAGGGGACTTTTATATGAATCTTCCCAGACAGGAAACCACATACCATGGCCTTTTTTTTACCAGTTGTGAAACATTGGCTGGAATGATAAAAAATCCAATGGGTCCACTGAAGTGGATAGATCCGACGACATCAAATCTCAGGCACTCTCCCTCTGATCTACATCTTACTCTTAGCTGTTATAAGAATGACTAGCAAATATTTATTTCTGGAATATTTCTCACAGACGTATTACACCATAAGATGGATTTCTACGACAAAGTTAAAAATGAAGATGTCTTGTGTTATTTATTTTCTTAGCTAACTGGTTTTATGTCAAATACTGTCAAACTTTGTTATCTCAATACTGAAGACAGATCTAAACAACTCAAAATAGTGACACATTGAGATAAACTAGTTTTTGGTAAACATGTCATGGGAGCATTTTTCTACCTCCAGATTTTAATGGCTAATGAAATAACAGGTCATGATAATGAAGTTTGACTAATTAGATTATGCTTACCTAATATTAAGTTACAAATGGCTCTTCTGGCAACGTGGATATTTTGATAAGATCCGAGAATGTTCACTTTGCTGAAATACAAAAGATACATACGTTTAGGAACAAATATTCTATACTTTAACTGTCAATAAAAAGCAGATTATATAACTATAACCTCACCACAAATAGTATTTTAAATATTTTTGTTAAAGTTAAATCTGTAATAAATTTATATTTTTGTTATGTTATGAATAGTAAAAACCCAGCCTGTTTTAAGTAGGGAACATCAAAGGCACATTAAAAAGAAAATGGTGCCTAACTTGTGGCTTTGTAAAAACATAAACATCCAAGTCTTAAAAATACACATAAATACCATCTTTTAAATGTACACACCTAAACCTGGACTTTTAGATAACCACAACATACCTGTCTGCCAGAACAATTCTTGTTTTTGTGACATTTTCTATTGTAAATTTTGTTTTGCCATTCTTCCCTGCAATTCTCCCAATTGCTCTGGACAAGTGATCTCCCTTTAAAGGTTTAACTAAAATGAGAAATATATATTACAATCGACACATTTTATCAAAAAAACAAGCAAGCAATCAAGCTAATACCTTTAACAGATTAAACTGTTACTTATAATGAAGACATTTTAATTAAATATATAATTTTGTTCTTGGTAAAATAGAATATAGTTCAAGTATTGCATATAATTTTATTTTTAACTTTTCATTGTAAAATATATTTTGAAAAATAAAACTAGAATATTTTTCAACTGGTTTTTATTGCTTACCATCAGTGACATCAAATGTTTCAAGGAATAGGTCATCAAGTCGAACCAGTGCCAGTGCATCCTATAAAAAACAAAAAAGGCAGAATGTTGATGATAAGATTTTATCTCGAGCTTCATTGTTGGAAGGGAATATAAGATTTATAACAATTTAGCAGCATAAGTTTATATAATTAAATATAAGTATACTGCAAAAACAAATATAAAACATGTCTCAAACACTAATGTAAATTGTGAGAAATCATGCAAAAAATATCTCATTTTAATTTGACTAATGTCACTGTAAGATATGTAGTAAAAACTGCTTAATTGCATATCCTACTTGCACAATAAAAATAAGTTAAAGCTGCACTATGCTAAATAAAAATCTGGAGTTGTAATGAAATCAAGGGGTGTAACTCCATAACAAAAAATCAACTTGAAACCTTATTGATGAGCATGTATAAAGATACAAGAGCATGAATAGTAGTTAGAAAAATACTGCACAATAAAATAATTTATTTAAAAATTATTATTTGTTTTAAGTCATTTATTTTCTTTATTTTACCGAATTATTACATGAACGTGTGATCTGAAAGGTGTCAAAGTCTGTAGCACTGCAAAACAAAAAATATCTGGCTGTCTTTATTCTCTTGAAAGCACCTGATGCCGTGACAGCACAATTCCATCACTTTTAGTTATAGCTAGGATCTGTTTGGATTTAACTTGTAATGACTGCACACATCCTCATTTCCAAACTGACCAGAATAGCCCATTGGTCTTTGAACATGCTCAGTTTGGATCTGGAGATGGCTTTACTTTCGTTATTTTTATGAAGTAATAAAGATCTCATTGTAACAAGACACAAACAGCATCGAGTGGGAGAATGTTTTTTATCATTAACCAACTCATCTTTATTTTCTTCACAGTAACAATTGATCAATAACCATATTCAGTGTTCTCGCTGTTCCATTTAAGGAGGGTGCACTGCCCCCTTTAGCATTTACCACCCACTTCATGTTCTGCCACCCCCTTTTGCTTTCTGCCACCTCCCCTTTCGTTTTCTGTTGCTCCTGGTTTTTTTCTCCCTATATAAACTCGTAAACTTTGTTGCTTGTAATTAGCCACTCAACGTCACATCTGACAAAACAATACTACTTACTAGTGTCCCTGTGGCAAAAGTTGAGTCATTAATAACTTGGGAAGGCCAGGAGATAAGTGACATCACGATTGGCTGTATATTGTCAACCGAACTTCAGTAGGTCTTAATTACTAGGGTGTTCAATTAACACACCACTGTTTTACACTTAAATATCCACTACCCCACCACCCCACAAGAGGAAAGTTAACTGACCCTGTACAAGCTTAATGCTGACACTTGTGGATTGTGGTACATCAAAGGGTTAAATCTGATGTAAGAACACATTTTTTAATTTAGGACTGACACAGAGCTCTCACGACCTGCACAGACTTTGAACTTGGGCGTTGAACTTTGCCGATAATTGTACAGATAGTCTGGTCACTGATGGGCGGGGTATATCGAGATATGGCATATCAATCATTTAAGCCTCTATTAGATTGGTTGAATAATTGTCAATATTAATTAATGGGTGTTAAAGAATGACCCCTTTCACAAATACAGTTATATCTAGGAATTAACAAAACAGTGTTACACATCAAAAGAAAGAACGTTGTTGTTAATCTTGGTTGGCATATGCCAACTGTTCTCAATAGTTTAATATTGCTGTTGTTTTCCTTACGTTTGAGCACACCAATATTAATAAAATAAAACAGAAAAAAATATTAAAGGTATTGTCTTCTTTTAATTATTTTTATTTATATTTTCTAATAATATTAATGAAGTTCATTACCAAACCAAATGAAATAAAATGATGGTAATGTTAACGTTAGAGTATGGCAGTGGGGTTGTTTTATCTCTTTTTTGTTTGGGGGGGGAGGTATGGGTGTGCCCCTCTTTAATTTTCAGCCAACAAGAACACTGATATTTCTGCTTTACAATGTCAAAGGTTGCTGAAGTGTTCTGACATGGGACTGTGCAGTCCAGGAATATTACCCAACAGGACTTTATTATTTAAGTCCAAATGCCATATAAGTCATCAACTAATCAATTAACCGAGTTAGCACTATAAACTCACTGCCGCCACATAGGCTACTCTTTCCAATAAGCAGCAAGGGGTCTTTTATATGCACTTTCCCACAGACAGACAGCACATACAACGGCCGTTGACGAACCAGTTGTGGACCACTCGTTGGAACGGAAAATAGCTCAAACTGCAAATGTTTATACTGAGAAGGATCAATCCCACTCGCAAATAATTGAAATGCACCGTACCTCTATTACAATGTATTAATTTCACGAAGGCCTAATTTTAAGATTTATTGTTAAACAAAGCATATTGGTTTTTTAAAGTTAACTTAACAAGTATGTATTAACCAACAGAATTCTAAAACAAGTAAACTTACATCAACTTCAAATCCCAAAGTAAATGCCTTGACAAAGTCAGCTGCTTTCTGTAATGCACCAATATCTGTTGTGTCTTTGCAAGTCTGCAATGTACATATTTCAAAACGTGCATGTTAATAACCATAATACAAGCAATACTTTGATTACCTAGCATTTTCAGATCTGTTTATGTGACATTGCAATATTTCAAAAGAAATGTCTGCTCATCATCTAGTTGTCACATTAACTATTTCTACTATCCTCTCTTGTAAATACAGCCAAACCAGTATCGAAGTTGTGTTTTTGTCTGAAATCATTAATTTTGTCAAATAACATTTGGAGTATTAATAATCAAATTCACACTGTTGATGAGATCAGCAACAACACAAACACAACGAGATGATGTTACGAAGCCTGGTTTTCTGGTACATTTATAATGCTTTAACACTGGTGCATAACAAAAACAGGCTTCATAAAAATACATTTAACAGGGTTCCACCTAGCATCTGGAAAATGGGAGTCATCATAATTTGTGGTGTTTTATTTTAGGAGTCAAGCATTCAAAAATGGGAGTTAAGCATTCAAAAATGGGTGTCAATCACATAATTAACTGAATAACTGTCTTGTTTATATTACTTGCATATATTATATCCATCCACTATTCTATCTTTTTAATACTTATACATGTATATCCTTTGCTTTTTCCTCTCATAAATAATGTTTTTGTATATTTAAAAATTTTTTTTAATCTACTGACATCAGAAATATTTTGCGTCAACCATGATGCGCACATATTTTATTTTGGAGTATTTTAGCAAAATACTGAGTCAAATACGCAGGATTCCTACGTCATTTGAAACCCTGCGTTGTTTTTAATCTATACATTTATAGGAAGACAATTTCAAAGAGATAATCACTGTATGGCTGCTTATGTTGTGGTTTAATGAACTGAATGTTCTGTGTAATGAGGAAGATGTTCCATTAATTTTTGCATACCCCAGGACTAAATGCAGATCTGTGTGATCAAAACATATAGATTACAGACGTCAACATAATTTCTAACTAATGATGACTACAATAAACATTAAATGTAATTGTAATTAAAATCCTTACCATTAGTGTTACAATACTGAAAAGAATTAGTTACATATGAATACTGGAATCAACCGTGTCCTTTTTACATGTAAGTTTAACACAATCCAATATCACCAACAATTTTATTATTTGGATTATACAGTGTTCCACATCCTCAGGAAAAGTGAGTGTATTCAGACTTCTTTGTACAAAAGTCGGGGGTGGGGAGTATTCATACATCCAGAGGGGAATACACATTTAACGTATGTGGTAGTTTGATTCTCATTTAAATTAGCAGACCCGATTACATTGAATCAGTGGCTGAAGTTTTATAAGTTATACATCCTGAGTAAAAAAGCGGTATGCATTTATACCTTTTGTGGCAGATTGCCATTACATTTTCATACCCTTTCCCTCCCTTCTTATTATGTGATTTTGAGTATCAGGAGGTACTATACCTCCATTTCTACATGATATGGAACACTGTTATATGTAAATATATTAAATAACAACTTAAGTATATAATATACATGTATCTAATTGTGGACATACTTTTATTTCCACATTCCTTGTTTTCAAGTTAAACCTAATCTGCAAATGAAGATGTTCTACAATAGGACTAAATATCTTCATCCAGTTTTCTTTTAAAGGTGAGTATCTGTGTGAGGGTACTGGAACTTTTCTTAATTCTGATTTTCCACCCTAAAAGGAAAATACATTAAAAAAAGTTAATATAATACATAATAAGTTAATAATAAAATTGCTGTGTTTTTTCATTTATTACAACCACTCCTGATTTGCCAGCAGTCTACAAAATTTTACATTTTATTTATACTACTAGATTATTAAATATTTGTACTTATGATAAAAATTAAGCTATATCCAATAATGAATTATTGTTGAGAGTTCTGCTCTGGCCTCTTAAAATTGCACAAATAATCATTTTGTTCATGTGTCTTATTCTGAGAATTCTAATGTTTGTTTGCACAACAAACTATTATGACTGTTCACATAAAGCATGTTTTGTAACACAGCAAGCTATATGAGTATATGTCTGGCAATAGTTTTTTCTAATGTGACATTCTATACGATTATAGACTATTGTCTCGCAAGACACATACATGACATAGTATTTTAAAGCTATCATTTCCAGCACGTGTTTAACTGATCAGAGGTGTTGAACTAATAGAGTTGTGAATTTAATGGGAAATGTCAAATATAACAATAAAAAGGACCACTCACTGTGTATATCAAAACTTATAAAAATTATCTTTCACATTTTTTAAAACAGATTTTAATAAAATTAAAATCTGAATTAAATTAATGTTCAAGGGAGAATGTACCAGTTACACATTATACCTGCTATTTAACCATTACATGAATGTGTCATATATATTACTAAATAATTATTATATACCTAGACTCCTGTTTTCTAGAGTTTAAAGTGTAGCTTTAACTTTAAGCTTACCAACAATTTTTCTGCACTGATCGGAGGAAAATTTGGTTTCTTTATTGGAGTTTCTGATGTATCCATTGAATGGGAATTTGTCTTATCACCAGCCTGGTGTTTTCTTTTTCTTGATTTAGTCTTTGCAAGCACAAACTCATCTTCTGTTTTTGAAACTGTCACTTCTTTTACTGAGTTGTTTACTTCTGAATCGTCCATGTTTCACGTGTGTTGCAAGAGGAAGTTGCTCTTCTTTTAAGGAAAAGAACGTTTAGTCAAGCTAAGGGAGATAACTGCCCAAAAAGAAAAACAAATGGGAGACAGACGATGGAAGTGGACTGATGCCCATTTTTGTAGTTTGTCATCACAAACAAATGTGTACGGTTTAACTACAGTGGTAGGCAATGAAGGAATAAATAAAGTTCTAGTTGCACCTCTAGATGGACGGGTTATTTCCATAGAGTACACACAAAGAGACAAGAGGTTGACCCCTTGCACAAAATATATCCAATTTACATACATTCCAGGTAAAATAAATATTTGTTAAAGTTTATACATAATTTGTTTTTTGTCAGTATAATTTAAAAAAAGAAATATTATTTTATTATTGACTATTTATGTTATTTTTTTAAAATACAGACATGCATATCTGTAAATTTAATTTCACTTTATAGCAAAAGTAAGTCATTTAGCCTTTTAGGTCTAACGCTTAATGAATATATCGCTTATAATCAGTTTCCGGCCTAAATCTGGAGTCGGTCTATTTTTGTTCAGTATGTTTACAACAAATCTGCACACAAGTGAACCTTGACATCAGAATAATTATGTTACAAAAATACAAATCTTCACTTACAGAAGACAAAATTAGAAAAAAAATGTAAAAATTTACTTTTTAACGGGTTGAGTGATACATAACACTCATTTGCCAATGATTTGGCATTTGTCACGGGCAGATCTCATGAACATGACATTGTGTCATCTGCCTAATAAGTTTAGAAAGTCATGTGACATATGTTTTACGATACGACAACTAGACTAACAGTTTCTACAAATAGACCGGCTCCGGAAAGAAATTCACAAAATGTCAACATCCGACCAGGTAGCAATTTCGTTTTTAAAAATATATAAACAGATACGATTTGAAAGATTTGTTGGTTGATTTTAATAGTAACATAACCAAGGTAAAATATTATTAGGTTACATTGATTGTGCGATTACAACTGCGCGAGTGCAGAAGTTTTTCCCCCTTAATAGACTGGAAACTGGTTACTCCAGGATACCAGTTAGGAAAAAGACGTTATATTTTTGGTGTGAAAAGGTGGAGCAACAAATATAAAGCTTTAAAGGGTGAATATAAAATATCCTTTATTTAGCAGTTGCTGGACTGTTAATGGAAATAGCTTCAGCACATGTGCATCCTATTCATACAATCAATTTGACAAAATAATATTTTACCTTCTTAAGTTTATAATAATCTTTTTCTGACAGTTCTTTTTAAAAAAAAAAAATTTCCATTACTCTTTGTTTATCTTACGATAAAAGTTAACAAAACAAAAGTAATAATAAAAAGAAATTAGTGATAAAAAGTTTTAATTACACTGGATGATCATTTGAAGTGAAATTGGAATTATAACAGTATTAAATATTAAGCTCTAGGCTGTAGTTCATTGATCAAGTGAGAAATTTTACATTTCAGCACCAATATATGTAATGATGGTGTAAATAGTTCAGCTGGTTTGCTCTATGCTTATTTATTTATAGAATTTTGTTAATTATATACATGGATATACTTGTAAATTTCAAGGTGATGCTGAAATTGTATCTGTTGACGTGATCAGTAACTGTCAAAACAGCAATGGTATTGTTGTCGGCATTACCTTTTTCAAGGTAAAGTGAAAGTTTTATAATTAAATTTTGTGAGATTGGTAATCTATATATTTAAGTTGGGGGAGGAGGTCGAATAGGATAAAGTACAATGTTGTGCAATTTAATGTGATTGCATTTTATTTTATTAATGTTAACTACATTTATCTCTAAACAAGATCCATATAGTACTGGGTAAATACGTTTCATGTAACAAATTGTAAAATACAGCGAAGCACTGATTACATTTCCAATATGTGGGGTTTTTTTTAAATGCTACTGGGAAGTATAGAAAAACCCAATTTGTTTAATTTTGTTATAAACTTTTATATATTTATTTTTGTTGTTTCAGTTACAAGAGAATGAAAGTAAACCAGCCAGCCAGTTTCTCAATTTATATTCCTCCTGTCAATCTGGCGAGGAAACTAACCTTGATGTTGTTGCTCGTAAGTTAATGGAAAATGTTTTCATCATACCAGTGATCTGTTTTGATTAGAACCAAAAAAGCAAGTTATTTTAATGTTAACATCACTTGACATTAGTGACAGAATAGATAAAATATTGTGGGAGGGCACTATTATTATATTAGCTATAAACATCAAAATATGGGACATCGCTTATACAAACAAATTTGTAAAGTGCATTGTTACATGCATCATAGAAAGGAAAGGACTGGTTGTTAAATGACACCCAAGCACATTGTTTATTTAGTGTCTGTTAGGTGTCATAGTCTTTAGAGGAAACAAGTTACTGCCACATAGGTTACCTTACTGATTAACAGCATGAGATCTTTTATGAACACTTTCCCACAGACAGGATAGAACACACCATGGCTTTACAAGTGGTTTACACTTACCCAATGAGCTTTGCAGAGCACTCACTCTGGTTTGGAAATTGCATACCTCGACTGAGGTTTGATCCTAGTACCTACCAACCAAGAGTATGACAGCTTAACCATCTAGCCACAATTATATTTTAACTACTTGTCTAAATAAGAAAAATCAGTATTGTATACATGTTTTCTTATTTTAAAGAATAAAAAGACATTAATATGCATAAAGACATTGAGGGTTACTTAAACTGTTACATTGTTCCTGTTTTATATTATCTTTTCAGAGGGTTGTCAAAGTTTGGAACTCAACTTTGTTCCATATCAGCTGATACATACAAAGTGAGTCCATATAAATATATTTTAGCTTTGTCTCCAGATTTCAAATCAAAATGGGGGATATTGAATTGGATTAGCCTTTTTCTTGTCTGTTATTTGTTCAATGACTATGTTAATATTTTACAACATTCAGAAACAGTAACTTCATTATATGATCTGTTTTTGTTACAGTTTGAAATCCGAAAATACAGAAGAAACAGTATTTTTGTTAAGTGGAGGTGACAACAAAATGCACATGTATAAAGAGGTAGATTCTTTGAATATTTATTTTATTATAAGAAGTTGTTAAGCTATCTTTTGATCAAATTTGGTTTTGTTTTAGTATTTTAGAGATTAGTCTTCATTTTAAAGTTTTAATGTTTTCCTTGTGTGTTAATATTAAATGTCAGCTCCAGAAACAAGTGATGTAATTAAGTATTGAACTGTAGTGTTAACAAGGGTTCTTTTTTTAATGTAACAAGAAACTTTAATCTTAAAACACGTAACACATTTATTTTATTTAACTTATTATTTAAGTGTTTTAATTCTTTTAGGTGTCAGAAAATCACAAATTTGAGGAAGTAGCTTCAGAGGAATATTTTCCAGAGTTTTTAAACATAACCAGCAGGTTTGATTTTAATACTGATACTCATCTTTGATTGCATGAAATACTATGGACTCTGGGATATTTCTTATTCCATCTGGTGGTCCAGGACTGGTATAACAGAGGCTGTGCTGTGTGCTGTCCTGTATGTGGGAAGCTGTACGTAAAGACACCATGCTACTAATCAGGAAAAGTAGTGTATGTGGAGGTAGCAGGTTTCTTTTGTGAACCATAAGTTACAAATATCATTTGACACTTAAAGCTGTGGATTGAACAATATGCCATGGCATTGTTAAACAGTCCTTTCTCTCCATTTCTGATTGCTTTTCTTTTTATTGGAAACTCAAACTTTCAGTTTATTCAATCTGACTGCCTTTCTGTGCACTGGAAATACATATTGAAATTTAAAGTTAATTTAATGTATGCTTGATTTTTAGTGTACTGGAAATACATATTTAAAGTTAATTTCATTTACAATTGATTTTAGTGTATTGGAAAAACATATTGAAATTTAAAGTTAATTTCATGTATGATTGATTTTCAGTGTATTGGAAATATGTATTTAAATTTAAAGTTAATTTAATGTATGATTGATTTTTAGTGTATTGGAAATACATATTGAAATTTAAAGTTAATTTCATGTATGATTGATTTTTAGTGTACTACAAACAACAATTCTAAATTTGGATAGAAATGAGAGACGACTGACTGCTATGGGACACCAAGATGGTTTGGTGAAGTTATCATTAGTAGATGCTGTAAAGAAAGGTATTTGCATCTTACTTTATACATAGTCTGTCAGGTATATTTTAATATACTTATATAACAAGAATTGTTTAAGGTTATAGATAAATGTCCATAATATAAATGCATTGAAATATGTGCATGTAAAAATTGTTTGCTTTTTGCTAAATCCTCAGTATTTCACAGGCTCTTACAGAATTGTTTGATGTCATCCCACCGTGGTCAATAAAAATATGAAGTCATACGGTATCAGGAATGATGCTCTTTTTCTTTGTTAAATGTATATACAAAGTACTTAAACTCTTTGAACAAAACAATAATTACTGTTTAAACAAACTGCTTATATAAACTGTTTGTATATCATAAATATTTCTCTTTAGAAATTTTACAAACATGGTCCACAGAACATGACAGTCCCATCACATGCTTGAAGTTGTTCACCCCAGAGACCCAGGTGCCTTGTCCACCATACATTGAAGCTACTTGCACACATGGTATGTTAATTATTGACAGTTGTCCGTCTTGTTCTGAATAAATAAAGTTTTGTGGGGCATGTGACATATTTTATCAGGCCTCGAAGACTGAAACCTGTTAGTTAACATTTCAGCAATTCCAAATAGCTATTTCCTATGATGTCATCAATTTAAAACAAACTAACTAAATTGATTTCTACTATAAATTCCCTGATTCATGAATATATTTTAAGAATCATTTTTAAAGAAAACAAATCCATATTAAGATTTATAGAAGGATGTTTTAAACTGCATCTGTAGTCTAAACTTTCATAGTATTTTGTCTTCTTGAACATATTAAAGTCAGAAAAAGAAACGTAAATAAAGAACAATACTTTTGCTACTGACAGTCTGTACAAATCTACTTATTCCACCTCACCATTTGTTTAGCAGAAGAAAATGGCAACAGCAAGAGTGTACCAAAGGAAAGGACTTACAACTTGATTGTGACAAGTGCCTTAGATACAGCTGTTGTGTATAGGTAAATTATGTTTTTCTTTTATAAAACACTGAGTCAGGAAACCAAATGTAATTTCAATTAGTCAGTGTTTGAAAAATCCAGATACATTATGATGGCAGATCATTAACAATTCATAAAGTGCAGTTTTTAAAATGTCAAAGTACAAATTTAATTTGGGAAAACAGGGATGTAACGAACACTTTTTTTCATGTTATGGTGTAGGCAGGGGGTTTGTAGGTCTAAAAATAATTATTTAATTTATTATAGATATCGAAAAATAGTTTGGTAAATGACATCCCACTCCCACCTCACTCCACTAGTACAACCCTGGAAAGCTGGTTAGTTTGATCACTGGTTGATTGAAATATGCATTTGGGCTGGTTAGCTATGTTTCAAGTTACACTATAATTTAGCATCATACTGGGCAGATCAGAAAAGAATGCTAGTTTTGCATTCTTCATATAAGTGACTTAATGCTTAAAAATCAGCTTATAATGAGGACAAAAACAAAAGACTTCTATCTCCACCATGATTCTTTTATATACACTTTACCATGGACAGTGCAGTACATACCGCATTGTTTGATAGACATCAATTCATACACCTTGTTGTAACACTTGTTTTACAGGAACATGATAATCAATGGCTTTATGGATGCTCTTCCCCTGCCTGGAAGTGAACAGTTTGACTGCCCCATGTGTGCATGTGTTGTAGACATTGACTTTGATGGAGAACACGAGATTTTGATTGGCACCTATGGACAGGTAATTTAAATATCAAAATGTCAGATTTGAGAGAGATCAACTTTTATTTCAGTTTCTGGCAATACAGAAGAAATAAAATACAGTTAATTTTATTTTAAAGGAAAGTTGTTTTAAAAATATTCCTGATAAAAGTTTGTGATGATCATGTAATTAGTCACTGCCAGAAATAAATCATGAAATTCAAAACTAAAGAGCTTCCTTCAAAATGTCTGAAATCAAGATCAAAAACATATTTCCATTGCACAGAATTTGTGAAAAAGTATTGTTTTAATCAAATGAGAAAAATAATTTGTGCCAGAATTTAGACCCAGTAATGCCATCTTTGTTCGATATATGGTAATGTAGCCTAAAATTTCTTTAGCAGCTTGTTTTAGCTCAGTAGGCCTATCCTTAAAATCTAGTCTCAAGACAAACTTAATTTATTACATTTTGATATAATAGCAAGAGTGTGCTACCTGTTTTGTTGTTACACAGCTAATGAAATAGACACCTTTGTTGTCGGGATAGTCCTTTTCAAACAATCATTACTTGTAAGTATACCTGTAGTAAATGGGAAAACTCACAATGTTGGGTAAGGGAACAAAAGTGTTACTGTAAAAATACTTTATTTTCGAGGGGTGTAATTTTTGCGCTAAAGATAAATTGCCATGTTCACGGAATTAATATTTCGCACATCCTTGATTTAACAAAAACTTTTTATTTTCAAATACCCTATATAAATTACATATTAATAACTTGCTGACCAATTCATATTTTTAAAAATCGAACCAATTATTTTGATGAACACAAATGGCATATACCATTCGATAGTATCATCTGTTATGTCACAAGAAAGGAACAAATGTTTAACATCGTTTTAAATTTATTATTCATTTAATAGAACAGCGAAATATCAGTTTAATTAGTTCAGTATGTTTAATCCTTGCCCGTCCTTGCAGCCATTCATTCTGCGTATACAGTGAAACTAAAATTTCAGCGGTCACAGTAATTAGTAATCACCAGTTTCAGGTACAAAAATAAACAAAGATGGTGGCCAGAGCACATGTTTATGATTCAACTTAAAATAAAACAAGTAAATTATCAAATTTATAACACACTCAACATTAAAGAAGAACATAAAATTGCATGATGTGATGTTTTATTATTATTTATTTTTTCTTCACATTTTATCCTTATCTACACTTTGAAGTGTGACTGCTGATTGATCGTATCAAAAACTTGAAAAAGTTGGAAGTCTGACCTTAAGTTTAGTCAGGTTTAATTTTTCACTGGTTCTTAATTTCGCGCTAAATACGTTTGCACGAATAGCACGAAAATTAAGTCCCCATGAAAATAAAGTATTTTACAGTAATATGTTTACTAAATAACTGAGGTTGTTTTCATAATAGGAGTTTTATAAACAAACTTTAGGAATGTATTATCAACTTTATTTAACGTTGCAGGAATTACTGGCATACAAGTATATATGTAAAAAACATTTATCTAAAGAGAAAGAAGACTCAGTTGAAAAGGCATCCAATACTAAAGATCCTTGTGACATACATCTACCCACCAGTGAAACTGAACAAGAGGGGATACCTCTACAGATGAGGAAAAACCTGGAGATTCTTCTTAAAGAGCAGACACATAATGACCCCAATGTACATGATGATGATACTGAACAACAGTCTACAGGATTTCATTTATTGTGGCAGAGAAGCTTCCCATGTCCAGTTATGGGACTTGATTGTTTAGACATTACTGGTGATGGAATTGAAGAGTTGATAGTTGTTACACTGAAAGGACTACATATTCTACAGGTAGTTGCATTTAAGGGTATTCAACCTCTCATCATCCATTTTGTTCCAAATTTGATTTTAATGCCTACAGATTCCATCATTAAAACAGTGGCATTCCCCTCTCACACAACACTTACAACTACCCCTTTACTACCACAAAATTCTTATATGGGATCATTTCTTGAACAGTCCATAAAGATTCAATGTTCAAATTCTTTACTGTTATTATAACATCCATACATAAATTCAGGAATGTGATATTTTTTCAAGGTGTCATATAATTTATAAAATAATTTTGTTGTTTTACATGTATTATTAATATTATAAAGATAACATATTTAGTACATTTTCTATCAGAATATAAGTTGACTGATGTCATGATAGAAGAATTCTTGCAAATGTATTTTATGTTTTCAATCATTATTATATACTGTAATTCATAAGATGTTAGCAATCTTAAAATTTAGTGAAATCCATATAAGTGGCATATTACCGACATAAACCTTTAGCAAGGTCAGCATGTCAAACATCAAAAACACATAGCTTATTTTTTAAGATTGATTGATCAGAAGAACATTCAGTATATTTTGATGTTATGCAAAGCACACTATATCCTATACTTTATTTAGTATAAACATTATAACATCAATGCAAACTGTTGTTATTTGCTATATTCATCATTATCAACAGCTTGTTGTTGGTTCATTTAATCACTGACAAAACAATTGCACAATATTCTGTAAAGTTGTGTTATCTTTATGTGTTTTATGATTTTTGATGTGTTCAAAGGTGACCGATAAGTGTGTCAGAAAGAGTTTTATAGGCATTTGTTCTTAAGAATGAAGTGATCATTGTTGATTATGAAATCAGATAAGTCTGCATTTGATGGAATGAACTGAAAGTTGATTTCCAATGATCCTTGGATTTCTTTTGTATTGTTCTTAGAAGAAATTAACACAAAAGATTAAACATGTCAAGCAAATACAATGGCAAAACAAAGATTACGAACATTGGACATTACTTTGTTTTATTGTGCAAAATTACTTAAACAGAATTGTATATCTATCAGTAGCACTTTAATATATTAAATAGTCTATAACAGTTGAGTGGGGGAGGGTCTAGTTTTGTATAGCCTTGCTAAATTTACTAACTTTTTCTGATTTACAGTATTATATAACTTTATCATCCTCCTTACCACCATCTTTTCACTTTTTTCTTTTGTTTTTTAGCCTGACCTGAATGAAGTGTCGGAGGTAATGTTAGAAAGACTCAGAATTCTTACAGACACTGGATCAGACATTGATGATGCATACAGAATTCTTCAAACAGAAACATTCGGCAAATGACATTATATGCCTCACAAGGTGGATTTATACCATAATGGAATGTTTGTCTTGTTTGTATGTGTCTGATGATTGTTAAAATTCAATAAAGTGCAATATACAGAAAATTAAAACAAGTGCAGCAAATGTGTTTATGTAATTAATCACGTGGAAATATTTTCTAGTGATAGATTAATATAAGGATACATTTTTTCCCCACTGATTCTTAATCATGACAAAATATGTTGATAGAAAAAACTGGTTGGTTGGTTGTTTGTACTTATTTTCATGCTTATAAAGTTATATCCAATTAAGATTCAAGCACGCTGTCCTGGATACATAATTTAGCTTCATGTGCTGACTGTCCTGGACACAGGTTAGTGTTAGTTGGAGAGACAAAACCCACTGCCATCCCACTAATGTAGTTACTCATCGACAAGCAGTAAGGGATTTTTTTATATGCATAGGAATATATTTATACTAATATCTTCATTACCAACAAAAGAACAATACATGACAGTATAAGAAAATATTTTATTTTTAAAAATATATTAAAACATGTCTGTAAGCCATGTGCTATTTTTCTATCACTGCATATTATATTCATATATATACTGTATACATACATTATCAAGACTGAAATGTATTGAAAGAGAAAATACAGCTCGTGGTTTTAATTACAGTGTACTCTATCAACTCAAGGGCACAAGATTGATTTTATAATCCTGTATTATAGTCAAAAACTACATGTATATTTAAACCAGAATATTTTGATAGTCCCAAGTGGATCTTGTTAAGAGTTCATTTTATTAAACTTTCTACAAAATGGAACATCTACTTGAGTGTAAAGCTACAAATTTCACTACATTTAAAATATCTCAAAATTTATAAAATTAAATATATTATTTGCCACATCTTTTGCATAGATTTCAATAAAATCACAAATGAAATCAAATGATTTTTAAATGTTTGTAAACATCAGTAAAATATGATCATAAATGTTTGGACTCACTAAATGAGATGACTGCCCAATTTCCATTTATCATCCAGCTCTTATCTATAGCAGCAACTTTGTCAAACTGACCAGGTGCAAGGCCTGCTACAAAATCTGCTTTCAGTGCTCGAAGAGCTACCAAAGGTGCTGGTTGAAAACCCTGTAGACAGGTACTGAAAGGAGTTTCAGGATGCCAGTTGAGATCTCCAGTCAGCTTTCGATAGTGCAAATCCCCTTTGAAGAAAATAAGATCAGACTTTCCCAATTCTTTGTAGAGGTCAGGCGATTTGGAAGCCATTAAACTGTAATCAAAAGGTGTTGTCCAAAAACCATCTGTATGAAGGACCCAACTTCCACTGTCCAATCTTTCATTCCATTTAGCACCAAATCTGGAAATAGCTAGATGATTGGTTGCACACATTTTCTGCAAGGTCCAATCAAAATCTTCTGATGTCACATCAGAGACAAACCATGGAATTGCTTTTGCATGGAAGTGTATGGAAGATGCAAGATTTGATGCAATGAGGAATTCTGCAAGGCACAAATCGCCCACTAACTCAAACCCAGAGTTGTCTAAGGCAATATCTATTCTTCCAGGAGATCCTCGAGCTGTTATGTTTTTCTTGAGTGTCTGCCAAGCAAATTCAGAGTCGTTGATAAGAATGTTTGGAAACAAACTCTCTAGTTTGTCCAAGATGCAGTCTTTCTGTGGATTTTCCAATCCAGCAGATATTGATAGATCACACTTGTTGCCCCATAAGGCCACCTATGGAAAAAGATTTAGTTTTAGATTATTGAAACTAAGAAATAAGGCATTTATCACAAAGAAATAAGATGGCAAGAAAAAAAAGAGAGCTTTATTAACAGTCTAATGAGGACCAATGAATTTCTTAAATTACGTTACTTAAATCTCATGAGGACCAATTCTAAATTAAAGTATTAACTACAGGTAGTTTGTAGTATGTGACCATATGTTACAACCAGTTGGTAGTGATGTGTCAGGGCTAAGTTCACATTTTCCCTTTGAGGTGGGGGTGGAGTGGGGAAGTGTAGGGCAAACATTTGGGAAGTTAAAACCTTACATTATATAATGTCATGCAAGTTAAAGCTCTTGAAATCTAGACAATATTGCAACAGCATTTGATTTTCATCATTAAATAATTTTTCTGGTGCACTGTGATGGCAATTTCAAAACAATGAGCAAACTATAATATATTAATATGTTTGCAATGACCACAATACTGATGCAAACTAATTTTTAAGTCAGCACAGCTGGTCGTTGCAAAACATTTCAAGTGCTGTAACTATATCGTACCGAGGAAAGTGAAATAAAACTCAATTTGTATGTACCTAACCCAACTTTAATAGTGTTTGTTTAACAATACCACTAGAGAAATTGATTTATTAATAATTGGCTGTTGGATGTCAAACATTTGGTTATTATGACATGTAGTCTGTATGATCCAGTCTCTGAGGGTTATGACCCACTGTCTTCAGCTTGAGAATCCAATGTCCTAATTCTGGACCACTGAGGCTCCTGCTACTTTAGTAACCCAGAAACCAGCTTAAGTGATATTTATGTATGATAAATGACCTGAAGAAATTCATTGAAAAGTGAATGCAAATCGTCTTCCGATGCAGTTTTGCACTTCTCCACCACAGTCATGAGGTGCGTTAACAGCGTTGTAACAGCACCATCTGATGAGAGGTAGGCACTCTGTTTCTGAGTTCGAAACACATCAATGTTCTGCAAGTGAGAACTGTAAAATAAACAAGTAATGTCTCATCAAACCTCTTTTTAAAGCAAGAGCTAAATGTATTTGCATCTTAACACAAACAATATTTTTGAACAGCAACACAGTCAAAATAACGTCTTATCAGGATTTAAGTTAATATATAGAGATTATTAAACAAGTTAGCATTTATTATCAAATTTATATCCCAAGTGAAATATGTTTTCTTTATCATGAGCTTTAGGAAACAACGTCTTGCCACTGGGCACATATTTAAGGTAAAAAATGAAAGTGTATGTTAAGACCATTATACCAATCCAGTGAGACCTACACTTACAGAAAATGAATAATGGCATCCACAGTATTAACAATTTATGTTGTTAATTATCATCCTGTTTTAAAAAATCAAAAGGAAAAAAATGGCAATGATGTGACACTGGACAGTTGTCCTATAACTATTTTGATTTATTTTACTCACACTTGAACATGCAAATCAAAATAATAATTATTGTTATTAGTTATGCATAGAATGTTATTCCAGCTTACATAACGGATAATATTTGCGATTCAGAGTTGGTATAGATTGGAAATATTGTTTAACATTAATGCTAACATTCATCCACCACTTTAAATTGAAAAGAGCAAATTATTAAATTGTCTTTGAGAATTGTTTAGTTTAAATGATTTGTAAAACTATTTTAAATCTGCTCGTGATAAATATAGAAGTTTGAACCAGTTTCACAATGGTTGGTATGTCAAGTGAAAACTTTAGCAAACTGGTCTTAAACCAAAACCAGTCGTGAAAAATTGTTCTCCCTTTATTGTAGGGATTAAACAGCACCCTCTCTTTAAGAAGTCACTATCTGTTAATCTTTTGGGTTACTGTTTAATCTGGGTGTAATTGTAATGACAAATATTTAATAGTAAACTTGCCTCAAGTTAACAGCTTCTTGTATTTTACGGTACATGTAGCACTCAAGATAAAGCCATGGTGAAGAAAACCATTTTACTTCTTGACCCTCCTTATGTGTGAGCTCTTGAAGGCACTGGTTCCACAACTCTGTGTCACTGCTGTTGTCAGTCAGTGGAGTGATGGGCTTATTTGTGGAAATGTCATGTCGAAGTTTTGACATTTCCCCTGTTATTGTCTTCAGTTCTTGTACTGCTGCCTAAAATAATGTTAAACATATGGTTATCAAACTTAAAATAAACATACACAAGGTCACATTTTTAAAAGGGTTTTGAAGGCCTGGAAATAATAATTTTTTCCTCTGCTGGTCAAAATATCTTTTTGCGTTGAACATTTTAAGAAAGTTTCTGTCAATTTAATAGACAGAATTTAAAATAATATACATCTTAGATTGTATAACATATGCGGTGTTCCACATCACATAGAAATGGAGGTATAGTACCTCCTGATGCTCGAAATCAAATAATAAGAAGGGAGGGAAAGGGTATGAACGCCATGTAATGGCAATCTTTCACAAGAGATATAAACGCATACCGTTTTTTTACTGAGGAGGTGTTAGTTGTACAATTTCAGTCACTGTTTGAATGTAATCGGGTCTGCTAATTTAAGTGATAATTTAAATGAGAATCAAACTACCACATAATATTTGTTAAATATGTATTTTTATACCCTTTGAGTTTCCCCTCTGGAAGTATGAATACCCTCTGACTTTTGTGCAAGGAAGTCTGAATACCCTCACTTTTCCTGAGGATGTGGAACACTGCATATGGATTTTATTATTTAAATTGGCCCAGTTTGTGCTATACACAAGTTAATTTTATACAGAAATGTTGATTTTCACAAAAAAGTTAAAACACATGCTGGACAATATGACTGACACATTTAACTTGGTGACTGTCAAATTTTCCAAAATGAATAATCTGTATCAGAAGTCTATGACCAGCTGCTTATATGCAAATATACTGATAAGAAGAGTTTGGGAAATGTTTTGTTCCAAAGAAGCATGTATCAGTTTCAGAAAGAGCATAATACATGTACAGTACTGAAATAATTTAGGTTTTGTAGTAAAAATATTTTAAAATGAGACTTTAAAAAGTAATTCTTTTGTAATCATTTAGTGAAAGTGTATACATCATAAATAGTAGTAATTTAGTCTTTGTGCTAAAAATATTTTTCAACAAGCTTTAAAAAGTAATTACATGTAGATCCTGGTGGATTATCTCATTTCTCTTTTATAAATGTTCTTTGTTTTGGCTTGACAGCAAAATTGATATATATATATATATATATATATATGTAAAAATAAAATACACTTTTAATTAGTTTGAAAGTTGTAATTTTAACCTCCCCATGTTGTTCCAGAATTTCATTCTTTTGGCGGTATAAAGTATCAGCAACTGATGATATGATTACTGGCAACCGATCCTTTATAGTCTTGTAGGCAAATGTTCTACAAAAACAAATAATAATAGTTGTGGCACACATAAAAACAGTAACTAATAAAATAAAATATTTGCAGGTTTAAGGGTTATTTATAATAATACATTTTTTATGCTGGCCATAACATGATTGAACAGCCTTCCACCCGTACCTCTCAACTCTTATAAAACATTGACAGAATGAAGTAATAACTGGCATAAAATTGAGTAGGGAATGGTTTGAAATTATGACTGCACTAGTTCTGTCAGAAACAAAAATTGAGAGTCAGAGATATTTTATTTTTAATCTACGCTACTTATAGAAATGTAATGGAACGATATGACATTTGGCTTGACGAATTAAGTGAACAGAATGCTTTTAAATGTAATAGAAACCAAATGAATCTTACGCCGAATGTGTGATACTTTACTCTTGAGAAGACATCCCACCCACGGGTCCCCTATTCTGCCACCCCAGGTCATTAGTACCAGTGGCAGTTACACACCCACTTTAAATAATAATAATAATTTGCTTTAACATTCAGATTCAGTCTCATTCCTTTATCCAACCCATAGGTCCCCTATTCTGTCATCCCAGGTCATTAGTATCAGTGCCACGCCCACTTATTTTTTAATATAATTTGCTTTAACATTCAGATTCAGTCTCATTCATTCTGAACAACTTATCATCTATTCATACAAATAAAACAACCAATGTATCATAAATAGATAAAACAAAAGAAGGGATCCACTTCCTCACGTTTCGTATTTTGCTGATAAAGGGTGAGGCATTTCCATTTTTCTTTTCTCAATGGGTGCATCCATCTTGAAAATAATAAATATGGAAATCACGATTTTATACGATTTAGAATTCCATTTAATTTTCTAAATACAAATTATAGTAGTTTCACGTAAAAAATGTTTATTTTAAATTTATATATATTATATATATATTTGTTTTACAAATATATTAACTTATCGAAAATTATTTGGGATATTGTTCTAATATAATCCTTTATCCTTATTCCCAATTATACATTTTATGTAGCCACTTCTATGCGAGTGATCACCCTTGCATGATAGACGGAAGAAACGTGCTGTGTAAATATTTACGTGCTGTACTCTTCAACTTGTAGCCTAATATTTGATTATTTCTTTGAACCATCCATTTTCTAAGGAGAAAACAATGCTTGATGGAAATGGAACTGATTCCTCTTCATTGTCAAAAGGAACGTTTTGATGAATGTGCAGACCTGCTGAATGCAGAGTGGCCAAGAAGTAGAGCTGCAAGGTAAACATTAAGTTTTATTTTTTTAACTTTAACATTCTGGAGGGGGTGTTAATTCGTCAAGCTAAACTTCATATCATTTCATTACATTTCAACATGACAGAGGGTGTGTGAGGTTGTGTCGGGTCTGATAAAAAGGTGTACAGTTTAATTAACATCTAATAGAACTTCAGTAATAGAACTTAGAAGTATATGAATATTGTCAAAGAAATATAATTGCAGGGTTTAACTTCGGTATTTGGGGGGCACGGCAATTATTGCCTTAGGTTCCATGGAATTAAGAGTGCACCAAGGCAATTTTGAAGACACATCAGGAGTACAACTGCAAATGTGAGTTTCCTATAGGGCAAGCAGGAAGAAAGGGCACAGTAATATTTGCTTTCGTTAGAAGTGAAATTGAGAGGGAATTGCAGAAAATGTCTCAGTGCCTTGATGAAATTCAACCCCTGTATTTGGACGCTAATTAGGTTTTGGAAATACATTTTAAAAATCATTTGCTTTATTCTTCAAACAGGCTAAGTTGTAACTTCAATTTAAAGCTTGGGGAGGCTTTGTAGTAGAACAGCTTGGAGAAGTCTTGTGTAGCTAGGATGTTCCTTGAACTGCTTGGAGGTATGGGGGGCTTTTCATGGTAATTTTTTGTGATGGACGTGACATTTTGACACTATAAGACTATGTTTCTGTGAAAACATGTGTATACTTTTCTTAACATTTTGTGTTAATAGAAACAATATGAGGTATGTTTGCAACACCCAAGAACAAATATATTTTGTACTTCTATTTTTAGAATAATTTACTTATTAATATGCGTGACGGACGTGACATCATTTGGAAGCCGTTTTTTTTTGCCCAAGTTCAACCAATAAACTCTGCTCTCGTATATTTCCTATTTTAAATTCCAAGAATCATGTTGTTAGGTTTCTAGGTTGCTTTGCAGTGATATGCAAAGAAAATAAACAGACAGTTTATTTAATTTAATAATTAATAATTAATCGATA